>MU968359.1:61634250-61842473 GCA_034641835.2 Pinus albicaulis | reverse complement strand
AGTTCAGAGGTCTATAGCCATCACATCTCTTCTCAGAGATTCGCTACCAGCACCCTAGCTATTTTATTTCCATTATGCCTGTAAGCATATTTCTGTTATTTGATATTAATGAAATGAAGCATTATTTCCACTGCATCTCTATGTTAATGGTTATTTCTATATTTTTTTGCGTTCCTGCATAAATCCGGATCAGTGGTATCAGAGCGGGTCTGCTCTTTCTTTGTTTTTCTTTGCATGTCCCCAACGCGGTCAGGGTATAAGGAGTTAAGGCTCGATCTGGTTGAACCCTTGCAAGATCAGCCTCGCAAACCCCGACGACCTCCCATGGCAGAAGAAAAGAAAGACGAGGGAGCAGGAGATCCTATCAAAATACTGCTCGAGGAGGCTCTCGAGAAACAAAGGAACGTGATGATGGATAACTTTGCTCAAATCCTTCAACGACTGCCCACATATGGCGCATCCGCATCCAACAGCCACTCTGGAGGCGCCACTCCCTTCAAGGTACAGGTAAACTTTGACATTCCTATATTTGAAGGAAAAATAGATGCAGACGTTGTAGACAGATGGTTAAATTTTTTGGAAGGGTATTTCTCGGTCCATGACTTCTCTGACCGAGAAAAGATTATTTTTGCACTCCTCAAAGCCGCCCCCCATGTCAAAGACTGGTGGGAAACCTACCGTGAGCAAGAGGGCGAAGGGGAACCCTCTCTGCTCTCGACCACACCCACTTGGAATTCGTTCCGAGACGGCATCAAGGAACAATATTACCCTGTGGGGAGCTATGAGGACAAATACATCCAATGGACCACGCTGCGGCAACAAAAGGATCAAGATGTGCACGAACTGACGAATCTGTTCCATACCCTGCGCACAAAGTTGGGTATTAAAGATTTAGAGAGACATTTGGTGCTCAAGTACCGCGGCTGTCTGCACAAACACATTCAGGAGGAAATGGAGTTCCTCGACATTACATCGCTTGGCACGGCATATCGCTATGCCGCCAAGATCGAGTAGAAATTTAAGCAGAAGAAGCAAGACTTTGGATCTGCGAATCCGAAAGGTGCCCCCGAACCGAAGAACAAGGGGCAAGGCCAAAGCAATGCGACTCAGAACAACACCACAAATCCAAAGAAAGACACAGGGAAGTGGTGTGAATTTCATAACAGCCCCACTCACAGCACAAACGAGTGTCGGGCCAAACAGTCTTTGGTGGCTGAACTAAAGGCACCCGAATCAGATGCATTTTCTGATCCCGAGTTAGAACCAGACAAAGGCAATGACAAAGGGAAGCAGATCATTGATGCGGATCCTAGTGCCATTGTTGCCACCACCAAGATCCAGAAGGAGGGTCCAGAGGATCCAGAGGAGGGGGAGCGCCTCTTCCAGTCGCAGATGTGGGTGAAGGGTTCTCCGTTGCAGTTTCTCGTCGATAGCGGAAGCCAAAAGAACCTCATTTCAGCAGACGTCGTGAAGCGGCTCGGCCTACCAACCATAGCACACCCGCAGCCGTATACCATCGGGTGGCTCCACCCAGGGAGAGATCTCCGCATCTGCCAGCAATGCCGACTTCCATACAGTATCAAGCCATTCACGGATGAGGTATTGTGTGATGTTGCTCCTCTTGATGTAGCTAATGTATTATTGGGCCAACCATAGTTGTGGAGATGACATGCTGTGTATGAGTCTAGGCCTCGTGCTATTATTATTACTTTGGGAAATAACTTGTACAGGATACCGAAGGTAGTACCACCTCCTGCCATCTCTTTGACTACTGCAAAACAACGCAGTAAGATTGTTTCCCAAACCAGGAAATTCATTTTCCTTACGACTCACTCACAGGGAAAGAAGAATATTGTGGCCACATCCTCGAAACAGGGCTCCCTTTCACGGCTATAGCAGATGGACAAAGTCATGGAGGAATACGATGACAATTTCTCCTCACTCATAGAGGTTCCTCTACACTGTCAGGACAAGCACTCCATTGATCTGACTCCCAATGAACCACCACTTGATGTTGCCATACATCCTGCAACTACACATACAGAATCCAAACATGTACTGTATGAGGCTGATAAAGAAACCAAATTTACTAAACGCATCCAGCATGTCCACCCGCAGGTCCATGACATCTTCAACACATCTAATACTCAGTTCAACAGAATTTTCCTCATCTCATGGAGGATCTCAACGCAATGGGGACCATTGCTTCCTAAGGAGGGAGGAATGATCCAGGTGGATATCGGTGGCCACCCACCTATTCCATTTGGACCAGCACCATCAATTCTTGTAGCTTTTCACATTCAGCACAACTTACTATTTTTAGTAGGTTTTCAGGTCCTCCACTCTCGGAGCCGTTTTGGGGGCTTAATGATCCAAGTGGATATTGGTAGCCACCCACCTATTCCATTTGAACCCCCATCTTCAGTTCTTTCAATTTTCAAGTTGCAACAACACTTACTATTTTTAGCAGTTTTTCGGGTCCTGAACTTCCGAAGCCGTTTTGAGGCCCTAAACGACATTTTTTGGGAAAACGGAGAGCAACATGGGTCCATGGACCGATGTTGCTCGTTCAAAAATTGAATTCCTCGGATAGATCTTTCTAACGAGCTATTGAGCACGTCAAACGGATATCGGGTGCCAAAGTTATGCCCCCGGGAAGTTGAACCACCAATTTACCCAAATGGGCGCCCACAGTTTTGGTGCCTCATCTCCTACGGTTAGGTTTTTGGACATTTTAGATTCTACATTGTTTCTCAACAATAAATAGGCCATCAAGCCTCATTGTAACACAGTTCAGAGGTCTGTAGCCATCACATCTCTTCTCAGAGATTCGCTACCAACACCCTAGCTATTTTATTTCCATTATGCCTGTAAGCATATTTCTGTTATTTGATATTAATGAAATGAAGCATTATTTCCGCTGCATCTCTATGTTCATGGTTATTTCTATATTTTGTTGCGTTCCTGCATAAAATCCAGATCATTGGAGCACTTTAGTTAAGTGCATAGATGTGGCACAACAGCTGACATAAGGAATTACGCTATTCCTGAGGGTTAACTGGAGCTATTGCATGGAGACTTCAATTAGAACTCATGTGATAGAGTTTGGTGGAGTTGATTGAGGAAGTTAGTGGAGTTGTATTCAGTTTAACTCAGTTAAACATAGTTGAGCTAGTTGTATCTAGTCTAACTGATTGATACACTAGTGAGAGTGGTGTGAATTAATTATTAATTAATTCACTAATTATTAACTCATAAATCAACTAAAGAATACATCAGTTAAATTTAGTGCATGGACAGTTTCAGTGGAGACCAATGGAGAGGTAGGTGAAAGAGCAAGAGTGACTATGAGTTGTGACTATACTGGTGCATGAGTTTGCACCACACATTGATGGAGATGCCAATGAGGATTGCGCAGTGCATACCAGGTGGATTCAAACTCAGTCAGGGCCAATATTCATTGGGGATTTCACAGTAGAGGCAAGCTAACAGGTGGAGAAGATTGGAGCATGTGTTTTGTTAGATTTGAGCTTGTGTAGTGTGTAGCAATTGGAGATTGTACTGAGAGCTTGTGAGAAGCTTTGTACAATGATTGTTACATGATCTCTATTATATAATATACAGATAGTTGGGGGTTTTTAGCTTTAAGCTTTCCCATAAATACTGTGTTTATATGTGTGATTGTTTATGGTTTTCATGTGCGCATGCGATTGTTTATATTTCCGCAATTAATGATCAATGGTAGAAGAGATTATGTATTATGCATGAAGTTCAAATAGTGTGTGATCAGGATAATCTCGGTGAATAATATAACAGTGATTCAAAATTTCTACACTCTCCTCATCAATGAGTCCCCAAGTGGCAACCATCTATTGTCCAAGAGCCTCTTTCCTACTTGAGATATGTGAAGTGTAGTGGTTCACTCCCCAAGTGGAAAGTCCCAACTCATAAACTATCTCTCCAACCCATGCTACATGGAGTAGGTTGTGTCTCTCCATGCTCCAATCCTTGGCCCTGGTGGTCTTGCTTGCTCTAAGCATCATCTCAACATTGTGCAAATAGGAAATAGAGACATATGGATTGACATGTGAAATGTCAAACCATACTCTCCCAATAGCATACACTGCAACAATTGTTCTTGCTGCCATACCACATCGTCATCATACCAAGGATGATAGCCATACTCTCTTAAGAGAAGCCACTACAACAATGCCTCTTGCTGCCACATCACATCATCATTCCACGTATAAAAAAGTGACATCCCAATTGACATGTGGGTTGTCATATGGTGGCCATACTCTCCCAAGAGTAACTGGTGCAACCATGCCTCTAGCTGCTACACCTCATCACTACTATGCAAGGTAGGAAACAATGATATGCCAATGGACATATAAAATGCAATGTCTTGGCCATACTCTCCAAGAATAGCCAGCATAGCCATGTCTCCTATTGTTGCATCACCTCAATACTATGTATTGCATGGAACATACCAATCTGAAATTTTGGGTGGTAACCATACTCACCCATGAGAAACCAGTGCAACCATGCTTCTTGCTGCCTTGCGTCATAGATTTGGATGTATCTTTCTAGCCACTTTCTCATCATATCCATCCATCCATCCAACTGTGGGTGATGACTCATATCATGCACCAGCTCGATATCCACCCAATGGAGAAGCTCCCACCAAAAAATTCTCATACAATAACTTTCCCCATCACTATCTATGGCCTTGGGAATACCATGAAGCATGAAGACAACCCAGAAAGATAATCTAGTCACGGGTGAAGAGATGTACTGTGTGAAAATTTCAAATCAATGCGCATACCTTGACAGCTGATCAATGTCAACAATACCATCCTCCACAATCTAATAAAAATATTTTCACTCCATGATATGTCAAAGTGCATCCTCCTTGAGGTATCTCCATGAGAACCTCTCGCTGATGGCCTGGTAGAACCTATGAGGTTCTGAATATGCTGCATGAAAAAGCTTCTCTTTGAGCTGTGAGGTGCTTATCAAAAAGGCTTTGTCCTAATAATGGAAGATGTTATCCATTACATGAAATATACCATATACCATATTCATATCCAATGCTTCATAAGTGAATCAGTCATCAGAGTGCTCAAATAATAACTAGGCCCATAAATCATCATTTCTCTTCAGTGACAACGTTGTTGATCTCCATGATAGTGCATCTACTGCCACATGGCCCTCTCCATATACAATGATGAACTCATAGTCTTGCATTGTACTAATCCACCATTTTTACCTCTTCTGCAGGTTTTGATCCTTCTCAAAAAGATGCTAGAGACTATGGTGGTGGTTTTCACTTGAAATATATCGCCCATAAAAAACTGTCGGTATTTTACCAATGCATGCATAATGGCCAATATCTCTTTGTCGTAAATAGAATATGACAACTCATGCAAAAGTAACCTCCAGTTCTCGAAATCTATTGTATAGCTTCCCTACATTAGGACTATGCTAATCCCATCCTCTAAAACTCCACACTCCAACACAAAGTGTTGTGTGCAGCTCAACAATGTAAAGTTGGGATACCTATACATTTCCTCCTTGAACAAGTCAAGGGTCCTTTGTACTGTGATAGTCTGCTGCTCCAAATAAGCAAGGTGCTCTAACCCTTGGTCATGCAATTGCCCTGATGGAAAGACCCAAAACATCTCAAGATGATGTGCTGAAACAATTTGCGGTGGAAATGTTTGCATACCTTGGATCAGCTGATGCTTGGGAACATCTTGCAAATCTACAAGAGTTCCTCCAACTAGTGCAATTGCTTCTCCAACTACTGGTGATGGTGATGGTCGTGTTAGCCCCCCTATGAATTTTTGACAAGCAATTAGGGGGCTAATGTGTTGTTGAGTCTTCAAGGAATTCTTTTCCCCTGAAAATACAGTCCCCTTGAAGCCTCTTTGTGCCCTTCATCCTTTGATGGTTTCCCCTCTGCTGATTCCCCTTTTAAAGCCCCTCTGCTGATAAAGAAATGCCCAAAGATTCCATCCCCCCTTTATTTTTCCCCCATCTAGCCTCTTTTTATCCCTCATTTTTCTCCCTCTCTATTTCCCCATTTACCCTTCAAATTCCCCCAAAAATACCCTTTAATTTCCACCCTTCCCCCTTTGATGGCCATTATCCCCCTCTATTTCTCTATCGTTCCCCTCCTTCACCTTTTAAAATCCATTAAAAGGGGCCAAAACCCACTTTCCGACCTTATTATAAGGCCTGGCCCCTTTCCCGCTGGCCCCTTTCCAACCACTTCCCCACGTGACCCATCCCCAGGACCAAGCGCCTAAGTCCCGGGGCCAATCGCAATCGGAGCATCGGCGGGGGTCTATTTCCTTTGTAAAACTCAAAAGCCCCGATGCGATTGATTTTCAACGTAAGTCCCGCGATGCGTTGTGTGCCGTCGATCTATCATAGATCTGACGGCGGAGCGCTAATCGCATTGCCCCATTCAATCGCAATCGCAACTCTCCGCGTCCGACCTCCGATTGATCGCAAGCCTGTCTCCCGATCCTCCGATCATGTCTCCCACCGTTGATCTTTCGCGCACATCGACGGTCCGCGCTCAATCGCGCCCGCCCCTCCGATCACAATCGCAACACTCATCACGCCCCCCCCGATTGGGATCCTCCGATTAAATCTCCACCGTCCATCTCCCTTCTTATCCGACGGTCATCGCAACCCCCGATCCCCCGATCGCGCCAACCTTCCGATCTCATCCTGACCGTCCGTTCTTCCCGCAGATCGACGGTTCATGTTTAATCGCACCTTCCTCCCGAGCGCTGATCGCAATACCTTTTCTCTGCCCTTCGATTGCATCTCAACCGTCAATATGATCCCCGATCGGACGGTCAGCGCTTAATCGCTGGTTCCCTTCCCTCCGTCTCTGATTAAATCCCCGCCGTCCATTTGTTGCATCCAACCCGCCGCTGATCGCATCATTTCCTTTCGCACCACATGTTTCTCCTCCGATGGACTCCGTGGAGCTGCTGATCTAGCCCGAGATCAATGGCTAGCGCTCAATCGCCTCGGTCCCTCCAATCGCTGATCGCAAGTCTTTCGTCTCGCCTCCGATTACATCTCCACCGTTGATCTTCCCGCCGCACGGACGGCCTCGCATCCAATCGCAAATCTTTTTCCTCCTTCGCCCGATTCAATCCTCGTCCGTCCGTTCAACTGCGGATCCGACCTGGCCGTCGGCCAATCGCGTCCTCCCTCTCAATCGCAATCGGGAACTTTTATGTCGTGCGCTCCGATCGCGATGTCGGCGATTGCATCGTGACCGTTCGTCTCTCCCAGATCGGACGGTCCTTGTTCAATCGCCCTCCGCCTCCACTGGGTCCCACTCTGACGCTCGTTTCCGTTGCATTTCATGTGTTTTGTCCATCCTGTGTATAGTCCCGATCACTCAATCTCCACTGTTGATCTTTGTCCCCAGACCTAAATCTAACGGTCTGCGCTGCACTCCACCGTCAAACGTATCGTTCGTAAGTTTAACTCCTCCGTCTGCATCTCCACTGTTTTCATCATTCCGCCGCCTTTCCACCGCCTCCACTGCATTTCTCCGCCACCACTGCCAGGTCTTAACAGGTTTATTTTATGATGCGAAACAGCACAGAGAGGCCATTTCAGCCGGCCAGCGAAGCAGCAGAAGCAAGATATGAGAAGGATTCGAGCCGTAATTGAAGATTAATGTTTTAATCATACAGTCAAAGGATTAAGGCACTGCTTGAAGACCAATGAGCGCACTAGGAAGCCATTACTGCGCTACCTAACAGCAGAGCGCATTTTCCTCCAAAAGTACACCTTCCTGTAGCGCCTCCATGCTTCCTCGAGCCCATAAGCAATAAATTGCATTGACAGAACTTCTCCGGGGACCGCCGAGCAGCATTAAAGAAGCATGGAGGGCCATACAGACTTCCATCCAGTTCGTTCCTTTCAACAGGGCCGAACAGCAGAGCACAAAGCTCCAGGCGCCGAAAGAGCTCCAAAGGAACACCAGAGGTCAAAATCTGACCTGACAGAAATCTCCGGACCAGATCACATAGTACCTACAGCGCTGCAACAAGCCGTTAAGCAGCATGGGCGTGGACACTCCGCCGATTCTGTCTTAATGACATTCGTTTATTGTATATCCTACCGGGGCTTCTTCCTCTTCTCCTATAAAGATCCCTGAGCATGAATTGTAAAGGTTGTTGTTAGTTTTATCAGCGAACTGCAAGTATTCTGTCCCGAGCCAAGTTTCATGTGTAACAGCTGTATGATAGGCTGAGAAATATGATGTATTCAGGCTGAATGTAAAAGCTTTGGGCAGTGATGTACCTGATTGGTGTAGTGTTTAACATGATAAGCAGTTTTCATTGGATCCTGATCTACAGCAGTTGGTGATGTTCTTCCTATCTCTGTTTTTATTTCCATTTCATTTCATGTTCTTCTGACTGACATCTGAATGCATGATATAAGATTTACCCTTGTTAGGTACCTTATATCCCAGCTCTCTCAGTCTTGAATGTTTTCTGCTCATATGTGTGTCTGAATATTGTTTTTAATTGACTAAACGAGTGTAGTGGATGATTATTGCCTACTCTCTGATGTGCAAGTTGGTAAAATCGGTATTCAGATGTTTTTGTTAAGATTTAATTGAAAGAGGTTAGGAACATTGGGAGGTGTAAAGCCTGTCGCTGCCTCTTCATGACCTTCCCTTCCATATAAACCTTTTCAAGATCCCGCGTGTTGCCTATGGTTTTGTCCAAGCAGGTCTGGAGTTAAATGACCTCTGGCCTGATCTATAGACAGAATCAGATGCTTTTCCATCTTTCATTCTCATCACTTCGTGTTCCATCCCACCAATCAGTCTTTGAGATCCAAATGCTCTAGATGACTAGCCCAATTGAAGCTTACACCTTGAACATAAGTAAATCCTTTCTTGACTCCATTGCCCAATGGCCTTGATGTTCCTTGAGTTATCTACCTTTGCCTAGCTTCCTTCTTCACCCATCCTTGTCTTGTGATGAAACCTTCCTTCCTGATTCTCAACAACCAAACTCAAACAATCAAACAAGTAACCTTGAGCCTATAACTAGCCTAAAACCATAATTTAGAACTTCAAAGACATATATCCTTTGATAATCATAGAGAGATCCCTCTCTGGACCTAGGAGGGCTAGATCCTAAGGTCTGAAATTGGTTCTATGTTGTCTCATCTTTTGGTCTTTGTCAACCTGGCCAAAACATGGGAACCCCAACATAATGGCGACTCCACTGGGGAACCTCTGAGTGCTTCTCATTTCAAACAACCTCAGAAACTTAGAACCCTGGCTAGGTTGACGGTAAGTCACACCTTTGACGGTGAAGCACTGTGGTGGACAGTGTACCCTAGAATCATCCTAAACCCTCCACCTGGCGACTCCATTGTTCCTAAACGTTAAGGAATCCACTGGTGATCAGTAGGCCTGCTGATTATCTTGGTTTCACATCAGACTCCACTGGCAGACCAATCCCAAAGCATAATGAAGACTCCACAGGGAGACCAGTTCCCAAGACAACATTAACCACAGTAGAAATAACAAGTAGGGCTAAGCTGCCTGGCTTATAAACAACACTCTGGCTCACAGAACCATTCATACAAGAGCCTTCCCTGATCCAAACCCACCTGAAACAGTTGATAATCCTGAGAAAATCCTTAAAAGGACACCTGTGAGTAGGAGATCAACTACTTCCAGCAACACTCATAGAGCCAATTCGGCACCAGAGGATCTTGCAGCTCTATCAGACCCTTTCTTCGACCTAGACCTTCAAAACAGATTACCTAGAACTAGGTCTTTCAGTGTCTCAGACCAGGTAGACACTAAGGACAGCGAAACCCCTCCTTCCACACCACCTGATCTCCACTTTCTCCAAAACTCGGGGCTTTCTCACCCTAGGTCTGCTCAACAGACTTCGGCTGGTCCTGCCATCCCTGTCATCCAACTACCAGCTGCTCAAGCCAACCCTATACCTCATCAGAACCTCATCATGGCAGCCTGGTATGTACCTCTAGTTTTACCTCAGCCTTTACTGCCCTTACCAAATGATTATCAATCAAAAATCCCACACTTCCCTGCTAAAGAGCCTACAACAACACAACAACATGTGGATAAAATGGAGGACTCTTTTGATTATATGGAAATTGATGATGAAACAATCAAAATGAGAATTTTTGCACAGAGCCTGGGGGGAGAGGTTAAAAAGTGGTTTAAAAATCTACCCGCTGGTAGCATCAATGATCTGCCTGCTTTATACCAGACTTTCATTAATAAATGGGAAACTAGGGCAAACCCTCGTCAAATCCTAGCAGAATACATGTCCCTTAAGAGGAACACAGGAGAGAGTGTCCATGATTACACCACTAGATTCAACAGCATTTACAATGCTCTCCCTCCACACATGAAACCACCACAAGGTATGGCCCTAGCAAAATATCCTGATGGATTTGATGCTGACATGGCCTATGAGCTTAGAGATAAAGAGTACACCACTTTGGAAGACATGCAGAAAGGGGCAGTAAACATAGAAGCAAATTTGATTGAAAAAAGGGCCAAGCTGAGAGCTGAGAAGAGAGTAACATACAAAGATGACACTATAGCCTCCACTTCAGATCCTAATATTGACAGATTGTCTAAGAATTTGGATAAATTATGCCAAGTGGTCGAAAAGATGGCTATCACGTAGAACAGGAACCAAAATCAAAATCAAAATCAGAACTTTAGAAGAAACAACAACATTCCCAACAGACAGAAAGAGTCAGATCAGCAAGTCATTCCCCCTTTCCAAAACTTTCTGGATGAGGATGAGGGAATCATAGAAGAATCTGAAGGGAATGTGATAAACATGTTTGAAACGGAGGATTCAATCCTAAACTGTGATTCAGAAGAATACCAACCCTCAACCTCTTATGGGGAGGAGGAGTGGTTTGAATCTGAGGATTATAGGTTGGGATTCGAGAATGCCATATTACAGGTCAGAGAAAAATATGAGCGCAGGAGTAAAAAGAACCAAGACTCTTCCAAACCCAAAACTCCCGAAGTAACTATCAAAAAGAGGCCTGAGAAATCTTCTAAAGTCACTGCTGTAAACAATAAATCAACAACGGAGAGTTCTGAGGAAAACCAACAGAAAGACAACCAAAACAATGAAAAACAAAGTCAACTAACTAGCAGCACTAGCACTTCAGTTAGTGCTCCTGATAAAAATGTTTCCACACATGTACATAATGATAAAACACACACTGATTCAGCTACTAAGGTAGTTGCAAATAAAACAGATTTGAACATTCCCAAAAGTCAATCCACTTTCAGTTTAGAAAGTGAGATCGCAAAGATCAAAATCTCTGTACCATTATCTGAGCTGGCCACTCAGGTTGTATACAAAGGCCAAATTTTGAAAGCCTTAAATCTGGGGGAAATAAATGACTCTGTAAATTTGAATGATGATCAACCCGCCCTCCTATTTGGTCCAAAAATCGAGGGGAAGTTTCAGGAGGGGGTAGTCCCACCTTTTTATATCAGTCTTAACATCCATGACAAGATCCTCCACAACGCAATGCATGATTCTGGAGCCTCACACAACCTGATGCCTAAGGTAGTAATGGAAAGGTTAGGCCTAGAAATCACCAGACCCTACAAAGACTTATATTCTTTTGACTCGAGTAGAGTAAAATGCCTAGGCCTCATCAAAGAATTATGTGTGAGCCTAACTCAGATTCCTGCGAAATGTATGGTCATGGATGTAGTGGTGGCAGACGTGCCACCCAAATATGGCATGTTACTATCTAGATCATGGGGAGCCAAGCTGCAAGGCACCATGCAGATGGATGGCTCATATGCCACTATCCCTATATTTGGCCAATCAAGAAGACTGTATAGAGAATCCCAAATGAAATTCTTGGTCAGCAGCCCCGAGAAACCTGAAAATTCACCATTATACTCTGTGCATACCGATCTTGACTCCTTTATTCTTTGTAATGATGAATCCTTGGAAGAGCCAGCATCCCAAAATAGGCATTCAAACGAGAAAACCGAGCCTACAGACCTCCCAACTCAACCTAATAGCGAATCCAGCTATGAGGGAGGAAGTGAAGTGGAAGTAAACAAAGAACCCTTGTGGGAAATGAACTTTGACGGATCCTGCACTAGACAAAATGCCGGAGCAGGAGTGTGGTTACGTAACACCGAAAATGACCACGCGGAGAGCCACGCCGTCAATCTGCATTTCAAATGCACGAATAACATCGCAGAATATGAGGCTCTAATCTTGGGCTTAAATCTGCTGAAAAAGTTAGGAGCCCGAAAGATAGCCGTGAGAGGGGATTCAGAGTTAGTAATCAAACATGTGAATGGTGAGTATTCAGCAAAACATCCTAGACTAAGAGCATACAGGAATGACACTTTAGACTTGCTGCAAACATTTGTTGATTATGAATTAGTGTTCATTCCTAGGGGTCAAAACGCTATTGCAAACGGAATAGCCTGCCTGGCTAGTTCCTATCCTAAGACCCCAGTTGACCAACAGATCATCATACAGACTAAATTCAGACCTGCAGTGCCGGACAATGAAAAATACTGGCAGGTTTTTGAAGGAGACAAACAGGTTGAAGATTTCCTGACGGGCAGAAATGAGTTTGAATTTTCTGATTCAGACTCAAAATCCGATGACAGTTGCTCAAGTAAGGATTCCCCGGATGAACTAGAAACACCTTGTAGTATAGAAATAAACTCCTTTTCTGAAGAAACTGGGGATTCAACCATAAAACGTGAGAACGCAGATAGAGAGGAAATGGAGGTGCTGCAAGCCAAAGACAAGAACATACCAAGAGGCTTAGCACCCTTAGAGGACCTCTTCGATTTCGATGATGTTGCAAAGAAGCCCACAATAGAGCATGCAGAATCAGATATAGAAGAATGTAACATAGGCACTAAAGACAAACCCAAAATGATAAAACTGGCTAGGTCTATACCTGCAGACATGAAGAAAAGATACATTGACCTGTTTAAGGAATTCATTGATGTGTTTGCATGGAGCTATGAAGACTTAAAGTCCTATGACACCAAAATTATACAACATAAGATACCACTGAAGAAAAATCAGAAACCTTTCAGACAAAAACTCCGTAGAATTAATCCAAAACAATTGCCTGCGGTCGAAAAGGAAATTAAAAAGATGTATGATGCAGGCATTATAGTCCCTGTGAGGTTTTCTGATTGGGTGTCAAACTTAGTAGCTGTAAGAAAGAAAACGGGGGAGATTAGACTATGTATAGATTTCAGAAACCTCAATAGAGCCTCCCTGAAAGATAACTACCCTTTGCCGAGAATGGAACATATCCTACAGAAGGTAGTGGGTTCTAAAACAATCTCCCTGCTTGATGGTTTTTCAGGATACAACCAGGTTCTGGTACTCCCAGAAGATCAACTCAAAACAGCCTTCACCACTCCATGGGGCACCTTCATGTATGTGAAAATGCCTTTTGGATTGATGAATGCTGGAGCTACCTTCCAGAGAGCAATGGATATTGCTTTCTCAGATGAGATTGGACACTTTATAGTTATCTACTTGGATGACTTAACTGTCTTTTCTAAAACAGAAGAAGAACACTTAAAACATTTGAGGAAAGTTTTTTAAAAATGTAGAAGGTATGGTCTGTCCCTGAATCCTAAGAAGATTGTTTTTGGGCTGCAAGAGGGTAAGCTTCTAGGCCACATCATATCGGAGAAAGGGATTAGGATAGACCCCCAGAGAGTTGAGGGAATACTTCAAATTACACATTCGAGAAACATCAAGGAGCTACAGTCGTTCATTGGGAAGATCAATTTCCTTAGAAGGTTTATCCCCAATCTGGCTGAACATCTTAGGAAAATGACTGAAATGCTAAAGAAAGACGCAGGAATCAGGTGGACTGTTGAAGCCAAAAAATCTTTTGAGTCAGTAAAACTTGCACTCACCCAAGCCCCTGTCCTTATCAGCCCTGACTTCTCAAAATATTTTCTGATCTTTTCATTTGCCTCCCCACACACAATAGCTGCAGTTTTGCTGCAGAAAAATTCGGAAGGTAAGGAACAGCCTATAGCCTTCTTCAATAAAGCCTTAAGAGATGCACCCTTAAAGTACAACATTATGGAAAAGCAGGCCTATGCCCTGATTAAGGCCTTAAAAGACTTTAGGGTGTATATTCTGCATTCTCACACCATTGCCTATGTGCCAAACACAGTGGTCAAAGATATCTTGTCCCAAGACCCCGATGGGAAAAGGGGCAAATGGATTGCCACGATTTTAGAATATGACATTGAAATCAAACCCACTAAGCTGATCAAAGGTCAAGGCCTGGCCCAATTGATGGCTTAAACTAATCTACAGGCCCTTGATATCAACATGATGAATGCCCTGGATGAGCAGGAAGGATTGCCCTATCCAACTATTGAGGAGCAGTTTCAGAACTCTCCTTGGTATGCTGATATCCTGCACGTGCTCACACACCTCAATGCCCCCCTAGAACTGTCCAAAACAAAGGCCAGATTCATAAAACTCAAAGCTAGAAATTACTGCATTATAAATGAGAGTCTATATTGGAAAAATCCAAATGGTCTTTTGCTTAAATGTTTGCCTGAAGCTGAAGCTGCGAAAATCAAACAAGAATTCCATACTGGGGAATGTGGAGGTCACCTGAGTTGGAAAACCACTGCAAATAAGATACTCAAGGCTGGTTACTATTGGCCTACACTCTTCAGTGATGTCCATAAGATGATTCTCACTTGCCACAAATGCCAAATTTTTGAAGGAAAAAGGAAGCTCCTTCCCCTCCCTCTGCAACCTATCACCATAGAAGGCCCATTCATGCAATGGGGCTTAGACTTCATTGGAGAAATCCACCCCTCTTCTTCCGGGCAACACAAATGGATCTTGACTTCTACTGATTACTTCACTAAGTGGATCGAAGCCATACCTACTAGGAATGCCACTGACTCTGTCATCATTAGGTTCCTAGAAGACTTCATCTTATCTCGGTTTGGCTGCCCAAGGAAAATAATCACTGACAATGCTGCCGCTTTCGGATCCAAAAGAATGGTTGATTTTTGTCACAGGTACAGAATTGCACTGGGACATTCAACTGCCTATTACCCCCAGGGTAATGGCTTAGCTGAATCATCAAATAAAAGCCTGGTCACAATCATTAAGAAGCTGCTGGAAGAGAACAAAAGATCTTTGCACAAGAAGTTGATACACGCCTTGTGGGCAGACAGGCTCACTACAAAGAGGTCTATTGGCACATCACCCTTCCAGCTGGTTTATGGGACAGAAGCATTTTTTCCTACTAGCCTTGGGATACCAGTGATAAGACTCGTTCAAGAAATCCAATCAGAAGAAGACAACAGGATAAGGAGAATCAATGAAACAATCCATCTTCAACAAACAAGAGAGCAGGTTTATGACAGAGCAGTCAGAGTGCAGGAAAACATGAAGAGACAATTTGACAAAAGAACCAAAGCATCAAATTTCAAAGTTGGGGACAAGGTCCTAAAATGGGATTCAAGAAGAGAGGATAAAGGCAAACATGGCAAATTCGACAGCTTGTGGCAAGGCCCGTTCATCATTCAAGCCACTGTGGGTCCTAATGCGTTTTTCTTGCAAGAAACTGATGGTACAGAGCTGTTTGGGGGTCCTGTCAATGGCAGGATGCTCAAACACTATCTCTGCTAATTCTCCGTTTCCATGTTCCATTTCCATTGTATATACCGTTGCAAATTTTCATTTTCAGCAAAAGTGAAGAAAATGTTCCAAAAAAAGCAGGATGAAAAGGGAGGTTCAGACGTGCTCAAAACATGAACCTCTGAGGCAAAAGGATTGGCTCTAGCAAACTCAAAATCTGAGCCAAAAGGGAGCAAGAATGGCTGGTCCTAACAAGCTCAAAATCTGGATCAGCAGTAAAGGAGCATCCAACTCTTATATCAGAGCTGGAGCAAAGGATAGAAGTGACTCAAACATGCTCAAAACCTGAGTCACAAGAAAGAAAGAAGGATGTTTCACAGTTGTGGAATTCCATGCCTTCACAGTTTTGTTTTCTTCCAATTTCTACCAAGCAAGTCAGACTGTCTAATCCTGGCTTGGCTGTGTTTAAATTTCCTGTCTTAGAATGTAAGTGAAGAAACCTGTTGAACAGTTTAATATCAACAGGTAGTAGTGTAGGTAGAGAGAGAAGATGAGGCCAACAGTCTAATCTGGCCTCATGGAGCAATAAGGGTAGAATTAGAATAGGTTTGTTTTTGTTCTGCAAATAAATGCAAAGGGTCTGCTAATTCAAATGCACCCATGGGGAAGATTGTTAGAACTCTAGTTTGGGTAGGTAGATTGGTTGGGAAAATGTTTCTGCTGATTTGGATGTCTTCATGGTTTGTGGCAGCAGATCAAAGAGAGATATGGATGGTTCAAGCAGTAGGCACCTGGCCTACACCAAGAGATCCTCTTCTGGTTTCTTGGCTCCTTCAAAAAGAAGCCATCCCCATGTGGAGCCACTGTTAGCCCCCCTATGAATTTTTGACAAGCAATTAGGGGGCTAATGTGTTGTTGAGTCTTCAAGGAATGCTTTTCCCCTGAAAATACAGTCCCCTTGAAGCCTCTTTGTGCCCTTCATCCTTTGATGGTTTCCCCTTTGCTGATTCCCCTTTTAAAGCCCCTCTGCTGATAAAGAAATGCCCAAAGATTCCATCCCCCCTTTATTTTTCCCCCATCTAGCCTCTTTTTATCCCTCATTTTTCTCCCTTTCTATTTCCCCATTTACCCTTCAATTTCCCCCAAAAATCCCCTTTAATTTCCACCTTTCCCCCTTTGATGGCCATTATCCCCCTCTATTTCTCTATCGTTCCCCTCCTTCACCTTTTAAAATCCATTAAAAGGGGCCAAAACACACTTTCCGACCTTATTATAAGGCCTGGCCCCTTTCCCGCTGGCCCCTTTCCAACCACTTCCCCACGTGACCCATCCCCAGGACCAAGCGCTTAAGTCCCGGGGCCAATCGCAATCGGAGCATCGGCGGGGGTCTATTTCCTTTGTAAAACTCAAAATCCCCGATGCGATTGATTTTCAACGTAAGTCCCACGATGCGTTGTGTGCCGTCGATCTATCATAGATCTGACGGCGGAGCGCTAATCGCATTTCCCCATTCAATCGCAATCGCAACTCTCCGCGTCCGACCTCCGATTGATCGCAAGCCTGTCTCCCGATCCTCCGATCACGTCTCCCACCGTTGATTTTTCGCGCACATCGACGGTCCGCGCTCAATCACGCCCGCCCCTCCGATCACAATCGCAACACTCATCACGCCCCCCCGATTGGGATCCTCCGATTAAATCTCCACCGTCCATCTCCCTTCTGATCCGACGATCATCGCAACCCCCGATCCCCCGATCGTGCCAACCTTCCGATCTCATCCTGACCGTCCGTTCTTCCCGCAGATCAACGGTTCACGTTTAATCGCACCTTCCTCCCGAGCGCTGATCGCAAGTCCTTTTCTCTGCCCTCCGATTGCATCTCAACCGTCAATCTGATCCCCGATCGGACGGTCAGCGCTTAATCACTGGTTCCCTTCCCTCCGTCTCCGATTAAATCCCCGCCGTCCGTTTGTTGCAGGATCCAACGGCTCAGCGCTGATCGCATCATTTCCCTTCGTACCACATGTTTCTCCCTCCGATGGACTGTGAGCCGTTGATCTAGACCCGAGATCAACGGCCAGCGCTCAATCGCTCTGTCCCTCCAATCGCTGATCGCAAGTCTTCCTGTCTCGCCTCCGATTACATCTCCACCGTTGATCTCCCCGCCAGATCGGACGGCCTGCATCCAATCGCAAATCTTTTCCTCCTCCACCCGATTCAATCCTGTCCGTCCGTTCAATCCATGATCCGACGGCTGTCGCTCAATCGCGTCCTCCCTCTCAATCGCAATCGGAAATTTTATGTTGTGCGCTCCGATCGCGATGCTGCGATTGCATCGTGACCGTTCGTCTCTCCCAGATCGGACGGTCCTTGTTCAATCGCCCTCCGCCTCCACTGGGTCCCACTCTTACGCTCATTTTCCGTTGCATTTCATGTGTTTTGTCCATCCTGTGTATAGTCCCGATCACTCAATCTCCACCGTTGATCTTTGTCCCCAGACCTAAATCTAACGGTCTGCGCTGCACTCCACCATCAAACGTATCGTTCGTAAGTTTAACTCCTCCGTCTGCATCTCCGCTGTTTTCATCATTCCGCCGCCTTTCCACCGCCTCCACTGCATTTCTCCGCCACCACTGCCAGGTCTTAACAGGTTTATTTTATGATGCGAAACAGCACAGAGAGGCCATTTCAGTCGGCCAGCGAAGCAGCAGAAGCAAGATCTGAGAAGGATTCGAGCCGTAATTGAAGATTAATGTTTTAATCATACAGTCAAAGGATTAAGGCACTGCTTGAAGACCAATGAGCGCACTAGGAAGCCATTACTGCGCTACCTAACAGAAGAGCGCATTTTCCTCCAAAAGTACACCTTCCTGCAACGCCTCCATGCTTCCTCGAGCCCATAAGCAATTAATTGCATTGACAGAACTTCTCCGGGGACCGCCGAGCAGCATTAAAGAAGCATGGAGGGCCATACAGACTTCCATCCAGTTCGTTCCTTTCAACAGGGCCGAACAGCAGAGCACAGAGCTCCAGGTGCCGAAAGAGCTCCAAAGGAACACCAGAGGTCAAAATCTGACCTGACAGAAATCTCCGGACCAGATCACATAGTACCTACAGCGCTGCAACAAGCCGTTAAGCAGCATGGGCGTGGACACTCCGCCGATTCTGTCTTAATGACATTCGTTTATTGTATTTCCTACCGGGGCTTCTTCCTCTTCTCCTATAAAGATCCCTGAGCATGAATTGTAAAGGTTGTTGTTAGTTTTATCAGCGAACTGCAAGTATTCTGTCCCGAGCCAAGTTTCCTGTGTAACAGTTGTATGATAGGCTGAGAAATATGATGTATTCAGGCTGAATGTAAAAGCTTTGGGCAGTGATGTACCTGATTGGTGTAATGTTTAACATGATAAGCAGTTTTCATTGGATCCTGATCTACAGCAGTTGGTGATGTTCTTCCTATCTCTGTGTTTATTTCCATTTCATTTCATGTTCTTCTGACTGACATCTGAATGCATGATATAATATTTACCCTTGTTAGGTACCTTATATCCCAGCTCTCTCAGTCTTGAATGTTTTCTGCTCATATGTGTGTCTGAATATTGTTTTTAATTGACTAAACCAGTGTAGTGTATGATTATTGCCTACTCTCTGATGTGCAAGTTGGTAAAATCGGTATTCAGATGTTTTTGTTAAGATTTAATTGAAAGAGGTTAGGAACATTGGGAGGGCCAGCCAGACAACACAGTGACCTTCCTTTTCATATAAATTTTAAGACCACCCTACATACATACAGCAGATTGCCACCCTGCAGCATAGTAAATAACTGCTTATACTTTATCTCTGCAGGCAGACCATGCTGCTGCCCATCCACTGCCCACAACCCACCAATCAGTTTTTAAGATCCAAATGCTTTAGATGACTAGCCCAACTGAAGCTTACACATTGAACATAAGTAAATCCTTTCTTGACTCCATTGCCCAATGACCTTGATGTTCCCTGAGTTATCTACCTTTGCCTAGCTTCCTTCTTTACCCATCCTTGTCTTGTGATGAAACCTTCCATCCTGATTCTCAACAACCAAACTCAAACAATCAAACAAGTAACCTTGAGCCTATAACTAGCCTAAAACCATAATTTAGAACTTCAAAGAATCCTTTGATAATCATAGAGAGATCCCTCTCTGGACCTAGGAGGGCTAGATCCTAAGGTCTGAAAGTGGTTCTATGTTGTCTCATCTTTTGGTCTTTGTCAACCTGGCCAAAACATGGGAACCCCAACAGGTCGCTCCTTTATTTCTACACCAATGAAGGTATATGCTTCCTCTTCCTTATGCACCTCCTGAATCATAATAGGACTCTCAATGTTGAATGCTTAGGATCATCTTGAAAAGATGCAAGTGATCCTCCCATTGATGTAAGTACCTCTACTACAACTGGAGGTGGTGGTATTTTCTCTTCTCCTGGAGTAGCAGTGCCGACATATTCTTTTTTCTCCTCATATAATTCCTCATCAATGTTGGAAAATGTCTCAATGGAAAGTGCCTCAGGTTTTCTTTTGTCAAACCTCTTTACCAATATTTGAGTGAGCTCTGCATACGCAGTCACTCTTGCATGTTTCAATCTGCCAAACCACCAGTCACTTGCTTCACCCTTAAGGTGTAGCACTACAATATGAATAGCCTATGATCCCTCTACTAGGTGTAGCTGGAAGAAATCATCTAACTTATCCATCCAAGCCTTTGTCATGATTTTGGATGACCCATCAAATGTAGGAAGAAAGAATCTATTCTGCATATGCCCTCTTCTTCTATTGCTGTTGCGGGGTCTCTAGTTCTCTTTAATCTAGACAAATTGTTGGAAATTAAAATTCTTTTTGAATGCTCTAGATTGAGATTTGTAATCTGAAAGATAATAACTAAGAGTCTTTTGCTCTAAATATCCTCCATCTCCATGCCATTCATTTCCTTCTGCAAGAAAAGTGGGCTTATTAGGGCATTGTGGAACTTTCTACACCACTATTTTCTTATACTGCTGATAGGAAGTACTCAAACCTTCTCCATTCTGAAACCCTCTTGAAGTTTCCTTTTTCCTTTAAATTTTCATTTCTTTGATCTCCATGGTGAGATCTTGCATAGATCTGAAGAGAAGTGTGGAAAAACTCAATCCTTCCACCATTATAGACTTCTTTTTTTGCTTCTTCTTCTTATTCCTCTGATGTCATGAAATTCCCGCAAGCTAAGCCAAAGATCATGCTATGATACCACTATAATATCCCAAAATGGGAGAAACAAGAATATAGATAATATTCACACAACTACAGTAAAATAAGAATAAAACATGTAGAATTAGAAAAATTTCAAAATACATCAAAACATCATACATATGAGAATAAAAATCTGAGCCATATCATTATGTATCAACAAAAAATGAATAAACACAGTGATTCAACGGATGCACTCAAGCCATTCATAGATGGTTCAAACAACTCTACTGAAAACTAGCACTGGAAAGTGAAAACTATTGCTATTGGGAAGAAGATCTATGTGTGAGAGGTTGCTAGAGTGCTCAAAAATCCCTAGGATTTTAACCTCAGACTTTACTAAAAAAACCCAGAAAAACCCAAAAATAGTTTGGCGAGATTTTTTGAGTTTGGAATTTCGGCCCTTTTTGGGTTGCACACTACATCCCTGCTGGCTAAGTTACACAATAAATGGATAAAAATACTAATATGAGGTCTAAATAATGATATATTAGCTGCAATAGCACCCACTCAGCTCACTAACTGAAGGGCTGGACCCTTCTCCTAATTCCCAATCTCAGAACTTGAGATCTAACTCCTCCACTAAATATGTCGTTGCTTCATGCACAACTTCTTGGAAATACTACTATGTTTAGGAGGGGTGATGATGTACACTACTAATAGATGATACAGTGTTGATCCCAGGATAGTAAAGTGATCTCTGAAGTGAAGGATTAATCCCTCACAGGATTCCAAGCCAAGTTTCTTGGAGCTTCCTCTTCTCCTGAAAATCTCACTGTAGAATTACGCAATTCCTGCAAGAAATGTTGCTACATAGGAGAATAGATGGATGACCTGATGCCAGATATGAAAATAAAAATCTTGGAAGACTGCAATGGATCCATAGTGTGAAGGGCTGATCCCTCCATCGGTTTCTCAGCTGAAGTACTGAGAACAACCTTCCAACTCTCAAGCTCTAGTTCAGGAATGTGTAATTCATGTAGCTAGAAGTGTAGATGAGAGTGGCTGAAAGTGGCACTAATTGCTGGATGATGAGTAATTCCCAAGAAAACTTTCCCAGAGAAAGCACTCGAAGTCCCCCATGGGTAAGGGTGGGATTCCCGCTCAGGAACACCCGGTGCTAAACAACACAACAAACTTAGCTAAATAGTTGAAGCATGAAAATAAATGTCTTAAAACACTTAACAATAAAAATCCAGACTCCCCTTCCTTTTCTGCCCTCATCTTCCTTTTATGGTTGTGAGTCTTCCCTAGCCTTGGCCCACCTCATAACTGTGCTGCGCATGTTGCCACTAGCCTCCATAAATACTGCGATGTCCTCCATGATCTCCATCACTATTGCAATTACTCTCCACTTCCTCCATCATGTGTGCATTTATTCCTCCACTATATCCATCATCTTGCATTTATTACTTCACTATCTCCATCATCTTCCTCATTATTTCTCCATGAACTCCACTATTTCTTCATTATTATGCTGCTCCACTACTCCATAATGCTACTCCACTACTCAACTAACCCACATTCACACTATAGAAGTGGATTTTATTCATCTACTAGGTTTATGGGTCCCTCCACCCTTTTATTTACTTAACTAAATAAGAAAAGTAAGAACTGTAATATTCCAATTAGTTGATGGAAAATCTGGAATATTACACATCTGTAGTGTCACTTGTTTTGTAACATGAACTAAAATGAGCCATCTTTATAACTTTGTCCACAACTACAAGTATTGAGTCATGCCCTCGTCGATTCTTTGGAAAACCCAAAAAAAAATTCATACTCATTGAGTCCCATGGTCTAATGGTAATGGGTAAAGGAGTATATTTTCCAACATTTTGACTCCTTCCTTTCACATGCTAACACACCCTACACCTACTGACATATTTATGCACATCCAGTCTCATATTTGACCAAAAATAAAAATGGCTCAAGGGCCCAAGTGTCTTATCAACACCAAAATGTCTTGCAAACCCTCTATTTTGATTTTCTTGTATCAAGTTCTCTCTCATAGAGCATTTGGGAATACATATTTGGTTTTTCTTGAATAAGAAACCATTATGAAACATGAACCCTTTCCATGAGATGCCATATATGTTTACATGATTCTTGCATGCATTAAAAGCTTCTTGAAAATCAACATCAACTTCATACAAATATTTCAAATATTCAAAGCCTAAGACTTTCACTTGACTCTCTTGCATGATCAATATTCTCATGCTTAAAGCATCAACTACCTTGTTTTCTTGTCCACTTATATGCTTCAGGATGAAGGTGAAACTCTGCAGAAATCAAACCACTTGGCATGATTATGATTCAACCTGTGCTGCTACATTATATACTATAATGCATAATTGTCAGAGAATATAACAAACTCTTTAGGAATTAAATAGTGCCTCCAATTCTTCAAATCTTGAACCAAAAAATAGAACTCTTTGTCATAAGAAGAGTATTTCTATTTTGAGTCACTTAATTTCTCGCTGAAATATGAAAAAGGTTTATCTTCTTTGGTTAGTACAACTCCAATGGTTTTCCCACTCGCATCACCTCTTACTTGGAAAAGTTGATTGAAGTTGGGAAACTTCATCACCGGTCTCTTAGCCATCATCTTCTTCAAAAGTTGGAAACTTTTCTCTGCTACTGTTGTCCAAAAAAATGGTTGTATATCCTTCTTGATTGTGTCTATGATAGGTGTGAAAATACCATTAAAGTCCATGACGAATTTCTGATAGAATCTGGATAAGCCATTAAATCTTCTAACTTCGAAATTCTCTTAGGTGAAGTATATTTCACAATTGCCTCTATTTTCTATGGATCCATTTTCAATCCATGTCTTGAAATGAAAAAACCTAAGTATACTAACTCAGGTTTCATAAAAGTATATTTCTTCAGGTTAATTAGAAAATTTTCTTACTTCAATATTTCCAGAACATATCTCACATGTCTAAGGTGCTCTTCTTTAGATTAATTGAAAATTAATATATCATCTAAGTAAACAATAACAAAATTACTAATGAACTCATTCAAGACTTCGTTCATCAATCACATGAATGTAATGGGTGCATTTGCTAGTCCAAATGGCATGACCAACCATTCGTAAAACCCGTCATTGATCTTCAAAGTTGTCTTCCACTCGTCCCCTTCTCTGATATGGATTTTATGGTAACCACTTTTCAGATCAAAAGTAATATTCTCCACTCAAACAGTCCATCATATCATCCATCTGTGGCAATGGAAATCTATATCTAATCGTGATATTCTTGATTTTTCTAGAATATGTACACATCCTCCACTCTCCACCATTCTTTGGACTTAGTATTGTCACACACAACGCATGGAATCAAGCTCTCCCTTATCAGCCCTTCTTCCAACAACTCCTGGACCCGTTCTCTTATTTATTCATTTTCCTTAGGTGTCATTCGACATGCAACCTTATTTGGAAGGCTTTATCCTGATATCAAATCTATGTGATGGATGATGCTTCTTTTGCATGGAAAATTCCTTGGAAAATCATCTACTACAATTTCATTAAATTCATGAAACATTTGTTGAATTTCAATAGGTAAATATTCAATTTTAGTGTGAAAAATTATTACCTTTGGTTTGCAGATTACAACATAATTGGCCTCGTTTTTCTCCATTTGTAGCATAAATTCTTTACCAAAAAACAACAATGCCTTTGGTATTCTTGTTTAAGTTGAACTTTCTTCCTTTAACGGTACAAGAGTATGTTTTATTCCATCCTTTTCAAACTTGTACTAATTACTCTCTCCATCATGTATCACTTTCTTGTCGAACTTCCATGGTTAGCCCAAAAGGATGTGGCAGATATCCATTGGCATTATATTCCAGATCACCTTATCCTTATATCTACCTATCTCAAATTCAACTTCACTTTGCTCATTCACTAATAATTTGAGCCCATTTTTCAATCATTATACCTTGAATGATGTTGGATGTTTAATCCTCTTCAATACCAGTTTTTCCACCATTTCTAAGGAAACAATATTTTCAGTGCTTCCATTGTCAATCACTACCTTGAAACATTTCCCTTTTTCTTTGCACATAATATTAAACAAGGACCTTATTTGGGTTGGTTCATAATTTATTTTGCTGGCTTCTGTTATCACTCATTGAGTCGTCAAAATTTTCTTGATAGGGTCATGTGGGTCATTCACCAAATTGATAAGGTCTCCTAAACCATTTCAATGTGATATAAGATTTTCTTTTTCATTTTTAAGCCTATCCTAAGTTTCATTTTCACCTACATTCATGACATTTCAATCAAATCAGTCTTATATCATGTCAGTTGTCATTCCCCACACATTTAAACTTAAAGGTGCACACCTTTCAGTTTTAGCGATTTACAAAGGAAAACTGCATATTTCGCTATGAAACTGCCTAATAGTTTTGTAGCAAATCTATCAAAATCCTAATTGTTTTTGCTACGAAACTGCATCTCTAACCTGGGTTGTCAGAGTTGTATGAGGTGTTAGTTTCTGATGAAAGTAGTAAAGGTGGAGGTCATTCAAGATCGTTATGGTAAAATTCAAATGTATACTGTCATGTTTGATGTCATCATGGTCCTTTTTTCATACATGTGCTATGATTGAAACCCGAGATGTCAGTTAAAAATTTTAAACCTCACCCCAAATAGCCTTTTGTCATATTATGGTTTATCCTTGCACGTGAGTCAATCCTTGGAGAGCTGCTTCATCGAGCCAAGCAGGTCACTGTCAAATTCAAATTCTGCAAGTGTCATCAGTAAGCGAGGCAGTGAAGACTATAAAGTATCCATGGCTATAAGAAATAAAATGAACAAGGGTGGCCATTGTCACAGGTATGAGCCCATGGATTTGAAATTACCCAATGAAGGCCATATTGTTATGGAGGTTTTCAGAAGGATTGGTTGCTTTTAATTATGCCAGAGGTTGCAGGGGTTTCATTCACAAGTTTCAAAGGATTTTTCCACAAACTTCACATGAGCAACATCAAAGGTTGGAATTATGAATCTTATAGTGACAGCAGAGAGCATATAATTAGCTATAGGAATCCCTAGAGGTGGTGAAGAGTGGTTTAAAGGTACGAAATTGACAATGCAGGATTGTAAAGAGTTTCTCAAGCAAGAACATAGTGAAGTTGATTTGACAAATGCTATCCCTGGGAGTTTTATGAAGGATAATTATGCAAAACTGTTGATGGTCATTCAAAAATATTTCACCTGTGAAGGACAATTTCACATGGTCTACTCATACCATCTCAGACTTCTTCTACATTTTGTAGGTAAGATATCACTTGACTTACCTTTCTATTTATACATAAGTTTAGGGAAAATGTCAGATTAGGTTCAAATCAAGACAAAAGGAAATTAGACATATCTTTTTCATCATGGTCTAATTAAGATTTTTGTGTTGGAAGATGTTAATTGTGAATACCACTATTGTAAATTGTTTTGATCAGTAATAGACAGTGGCTATGGGATTTCTCCTTCACCTGAGATTCATTTTACGTTTTCATGAACCTTTTCCTATGTATCTTGCTACTTTTCTTTCAATATATTAATGTTTGATTACTTATAATTTGTGCTTCTCATGCTCTTACTTCCTTCAAGCATTAAACAATTGTATATCTTTCTCAATATCCTGCTTTCAATATCATAATGTTCATTACTCAGAATTTATGTTTCTCATGCTCTGATATCCTTTGAACATTTATCTATTGAGTAAATTTTGTGTGTTTTGTCCTTTCATTTAAATATATACATGCCTCAGCTTCCACAAGGAGAGTCGTTGTCATTGAGTTCTCTAGAATTGACTCCATAAGCCCAATGGTAGCAAGTCCTTTACATTTTCAACCTGTAATCAATCACAATCAAGTTACAAGCATAGAGTTAGCCATATAGTAGAGTTTTCATTGCAAATCCTTTTATAAATTGAGAGAGCCCTCTCAGGCTGAAGAGGCTAATCTTCAGTCAAAAGCTGGTTTGAATTAGTTACTCCAAGTTGACCGTTGTAGTAGCCCAACATGACTCATTTTGGTGATAACAGATTCAATAAGACTTTATTCATCATCAACATATCTCTCTTTTCTGGCATATTTTCTTCCTTAGATGCTTGCACTTTTGATAATTTTGGATGAACTATGTGTTAATTTTTCATAGGGTTACATTGATATTTTCTTTTATAGTTGCATTTCTTCATTAACAAATTAAGTTCACCCCATATCATTATATCATTATTTATATTTACACTATTAACCATCAACATATGTAAATTTGTAGAAAGAACAATAACATCATCATCTATGCAACAGAACATAAAGAAACAAATGAAATAAAAGCATGCACACATAAAGACACCAGGATTGGTCTGAGGCCAGGAAAAAACCCACTATGGGGAAAACCCTTACAAATTATTCTTCTTATATTTCATCAAATGATTAATCAAACAAGAGTATAGTTATCCATTGATCCTTATCTTCATAATGCAATAAAACATCTAGCACATCTATAATATATCCTTAAACATACTTCTATTAGAGGATCCTAATTATGAGAACTGCAATTCATTGTAACTAACTGTAGTTAACTGCTGAACATTGTTTTCACTGAGTGAAAACTTTAGAGTACTATAGATTCACCTTTGAGTCATAGACGCATGGATGAGGAGTTTTTCCAATGTCTATGACAATCCTGGATGCTACCATAGGCCTCTATGCCTGCGGCTATGGGACCCTAGATGCTACCATTGTCCTTTGTGCCTACATCTATGGGTTCTAAAGGCACGATATTCATTTTGAGGCCCTAGTTGCACCCTTGAACCTCTGTGCCTACGAATATGACACCCTGGATTCATGCATAAACCTTTGTGCCTATGATTATGGGTTCGTGGATGATACCAGGACACTCTGTACTAACATCTATGGGATCTGAAGGCATGATATGCCTTCTGAGGCCCTAGTCGCACCCTTAAGCCTTTGTGCTTGCAGCTATGGCCGAAAAAGCTCTGTAGCAAGCCTACGACTAAGATCCAGAAAACCCTAGATCAGATCGATCCTCCTTCCTATGATTTCAGACCCTGCGCTAACTCTTTCTATCAAACCTGTGCTAGCGAAGACAAAATATGAGAGTAGAATATAGTTAGATCGATGTGTGAGAATGAGCTTGAGGTCACTTCTATTTATAGGCTTCCATGAGGGTCCACTTGGGGTTAAAGCCGACTTATCCAATTCCACATGTGCTTAGGCTGACCCGTTCCATTATACATTAATAATAAAACAATTCAAAATTTAACTTCTACTTAGCCAAATAGGGTGATATTTAGATCAATTTTGGTCCTCTCGAAAAGAGGAATCTATTGCGATTATTATCTTCATCATATGATTTCTCCAAAGTGGATTTTGACTGTAGTTTCATGATTTTAACACTCCCTCTCAACTAGGGAGAATTCCACTAGCCAATATTTTTTCATCGATCAATATTCCATTCTGGGATAATATAGCATCATCATGTATCATCACTAATCATCTCTATCATTTAGTCATCATGTTGTGTTATTACTTCATTACAAATAATCATTGTACTTATCATGCTCATTCTTGCGTATCTCTTGATTGTTTCTACTAATATGCTGAACATTCTCAGATCAAGAAGATGAATAATTTGTCACTAGAGGGGAGCTTAGGTTACCACCATTTATCCATCAGGATATCATTCAAAATATCTGCCAGTGGGATACTACCCCGAATATCATCATCAATCATCATTGGAGAACATATTATCAAGGAGCACATCTCGACTTGTAACCACATCAGGGAGTACATCTTGGCTAGAAATCTCATGGGGGAGCTATACATCTGCAACCCCATATTGAACAATATAATATACAAACATGTAGGGGAGCACATATTGACCCTGGGATTACATCGGAGATCTCAATCTCAACACAGAACTGCATACGTTTATCTAAACCCATCCTATTTACTACTGATATTCCCATCTATGATCCTGAATAGTCATGTGGTAGGATACCTGCATCGTAATAAACTTGGGTTGTACACTCCAAGTACACTCTCAACCCGTTGGCAAACGAGGAGCGATATTCCCAACAAACCCTACTTGTGGGTATGATGCCAACTGGGGTATACTCTACAAAGACCAGAGAAGAGAGAAACATTATCCTACCCTATGAAGATAGGGGAGAAACATCTCTAACCCTATGGGTAATGGATGGGGGTCATACCTTATTTTATAGAGTTCCCTCAACCCTAAGATCCCTTTATCTCAAATCATCTCCTTGGGAGCTCAGTCAGGGAGGAAACGTTGGCTCAGTGTCCTCAATCAATGTTGATCTCATCATACTCAAATATGTTATATATTTGTCTCAATAGCAGCCAATTCCTATTCATATACGACATCAAATCAAATATTATGTTAGAACATAAAAAATCATAAAAAATCACAAAAGGATACCATAATCATCCTCCTTTTGGAGGAAGTGTTAATCACAGGCCTAAGCTTATCTCTATCAACTGCACTATCTCAATGTATGGAGAAATATTAGTCCCAACTATATACACACACACACACACACATATGGGATTCTATTTCATCCCAATGTATCCATGTATTATCTAGATCATGCTCTGACAACTCTCTAAGGATATTGTACATCTCGCCTCACAGCTAGCCATGCTAACGATATCGTATCCAACCTTGGTAGTGTTATGGACCTTTCATCCAAGGTATCATGGTAGATCTCCTATTAAGGAACCGTAATTTTTTCAATAATAAAAAATACATCCATGTAGTCAAATATCATAGGAGAAATATCTCAGCCTTCGAAATATAATGTTTCATGCAGATATTTCAAAGGATGTTTGGTGGAAACTCTATGTGAATGAAGCATCTCAATTCAGGTTCTATACACATCATATACATATAGTTAAAAATGGAACATCAAAGCTTCAATAAATTGTCATATGTCATGTGAATTTCAACAACATTTGAACTTTAAATCAGAGTGTCCAAGGATTTACATTTCCATTACGAAAATACCTTTATCAATAGTTTTGAAATATAGGATTTCTTTCCCAAATTTCAGAAATCGATTCATCATGCCATGATAATAATTTTGAGCTTCAGAATCCATATCCCTATCACTTAATTTGTGAGAGGCTCATCACTTATCAAGGGAATACCATTATTATGTAAAACCAAATTCATAATCAAAATCAAGGCCATGCCTTAGAACTCATCATCCTGACTTCGTTAGATAACTGTCAAATATGGACAAATTTGAATTGGGGAGCTTGCATCATGCAATTCTCTATGCAAGAATAATGCCTTACCAAGCCAACATAATCAACCTTTCATAAGTCAATGTTGTGTCAAAAAATTCATATCATCAAATTTTAGAAGCTAGATCAAAACTATTATCAAAGTCATTGATATCATAGTATTAATTCTTTCAACTAGGTGACAGGTAGAGCCATATCATGTCCCGACTTCATTTATTGTAAATCCAACAATTTTTTCATTTATCATGCCGTTACAAGTCATTTACATCACTAGGTGCAAGTGCATACATCAAGGTTAAGTCGTGCAGGTTCCATCTTCATACCGAATCACAATTATCAATACTTCAACCATTGTGAAAGGAAAAAGGAGGCCAATACAAAACCATTTTTCTGAATACATAAGTCACTCAAGGTCATTACGCCCACATAGCATTGACATTAGGGAAAATCAACAATCATAAAATTAATTCATTAGTCATTAGGTCAAGTCCAAATTTGTTATCATAGAGAGATCTATGATCCAAAGACACGTCTCAATCATCAATTCAATTTTCTAATTCATTGTTAGGCATCATGTCAAAGTTCCAAACACAACTCATCTATATCAATCCACCAAATAATGTCAAATTTTTGTAGCAAAAACTTCAAACATAATTTTTTTTTTGGTTCAAGCATATGAAATTTTCCTGCTAACAAATCTTACGGATATCTACAAAAATTTGCAAAACTATCATCTTCCAGGTGACCATCTAATTTCATGCTCAATCCTTCACTTTCTGTGACAAAATTTTTTAACCCAACAACTTCAGAAACTAGTTTACAATGTCAATACATGTCAGAGATCCCTTTAATTAGAGTACAAACTATTTTTCATGTACAAAAATTTAATTTTGTATCTATCAAGAATAGTCACACCTATTGGACTTCCTTTGTGCGAGTGAGGCTCAAAACTCTATTGTAGATCAACAATGTCAGATACCCATAATTCATACTTCAATAGAACATATAATTTCATCTTCATTCATGTCATTAACCAATCTTTACTAGAGTCATGCAACAACATATCTGTTAGATCATAAAAAAATATCTATCATGATCATAAACATCATGTCATCAATATTTCATCAAGGGTTAGACTTGAAATATCAGGGCATCAGGAATATGTGACACTATATCTCAAATATTATGAATGTTAGGAATTTGTAATCAGCAAGATTGGCAAATTCTGATCATAGAAACACCATCGTTTCAACCACTTTGGGATTCTAGGATCTAGCCCTCCTGAATCCGGAGAGGGATCTCTCCAATGAGTGCAAAGATGGATTTGTATTTGAAGTCTTGGGTAATGATATTAGGCTAGCTATGAAGGCCGAGGGTTTTGTTTTGTTTTTGGATGGTTGAGCATGATTACTGTTTGAGGTGAAAGTTCTAAATGAAAAGAGTTTCAAAGGTGAGAAGTTGCAAGCAAATAGAACAAGCTTTTGCCAAGAAGATATATAATTGTAGGTTTTAGTTCATTGGGCTATGGAGTCATAATAGGGTTTAATTGAAACAAAAATAGGCAAGAGTGGTCCATGGGGCAAGTCATCTATGTCTAAGGATCTCTTTAATGTTTGATTTATGGAATGAAATGAGACAAAAGAAGGGGAATTAAACAGATGAAGAACAAAGAGCAGCCTAGGATCTGGTAATTACTTTGAAACTAGCCAGCCTTTGACAAACACTTAAGAAAAACATAAAAGCAATCCAGGATCTAGTAAGTACTTCGAAACTAGCCAGCCTTTGATATAATTTCCATAGAAAACATATAAAAATAGAGGGAAACTTGAAGGCAACCTGAGTAGAACTCAGTGGGCCTGCTGAGTCCACTGCAGATTCTTTTTCCATACATTTTTCCATACCTTTTTCTACCTCACCTAAACCTCCCCAAATTGTCAATATTTGCAAAGCATCTAACATGGTTTTTAATTATATTTTTGTGTTTAATATTTTGATCTAGATTTTGCCCATTCAAATGTGAATCGTGTCACTTTCCGTACCGTCGTAATCCTTCCGGGCAGCCTATTTTTCGTGTAAAACCTCATGCGCTGGTGTGTCTACAAGGGAAACGAGTAAATATGTCGTTAATGCAGAAGGAATGGTCCCTATTGGTTCAAGAAAAATCGTCCAAAGAAGCCGCGGTCAAAGGCGTCCACATGGAAGTCAACCATGGAGTTTCATGTCGGCCGGACTCTGTTTCGTGTCACATAAAGATCCATACGGCCGTTTCTAAGCCTGCGGAGGTTAAATCGACATCTGTACAGGGTTCTAGAGTCGAATTCAAGCATCCACCTCTCATAGATCTACTTTCCAACACGGCCATGCTCCTATATCCGTGGACGTAGTGGTCTACGTGCTCTCCACTAGCATGAACTTTAGGAAACAGTTATAGTTTGTTGTTATATATATTGCGTTTGCATACGCATATGAGTTAGTCGTTATTAGTGAATATAGTCTCTGTTATCTTTTGATTTAGTTTGCTCTGTAGTGATTACGCTGCACTTGTGCCGTAACATTACTATTCTGTAATGACTGCTTTTTAATATGAGAAAACTCTGTTTTTCAACTTAATTCGTATTTGAGGACCGCTGCCAAGGCTGCGTAGAGGGCCCCTGCTCAGCTAAGGTTTTGTGTATTAGTGTATATTTCTCATTTTGTTTCTTTAGAAATCATTGTATCATAATCCATTCATATGTTCATACTTTGCAGTTGTTTCATTTCTGTTTATACATTTCCATAATTTCCATTTCATTTCTGTTTTTCATGTTTTATGATTTCAGCGACCATCGATCGTTGTTCATGTGCTTTAGATGATGTTCTTGTGCATTTTTTCATAGTTTTTTCTGATTTGAATGACATGAAAACCAATGGTCAACGGCCTATTAGTTTTGCTTTTTCAAATTTTTGTTTATTCTGCCTGCTCCGTTCATTTCGTTTTGTCGTATCCGTTCGTAGTTAAATTAGATACATGTCGTCTACATCTTCAACAGTCCAAAGTCAACAATTTAATCTGGAGCAGAGGGATTGCATTGCGAGCGTAGTTTAGTACGTTCTTTCGCAAATTTAGACATATTGTCGCCCAGCATCTTCGCTTGCTCGGCAGTTTGCTGTGTACCGGACCGGATGGTGAGTATCGTACAGTGAAATGTGTAGTTTAATATTAGTTTCTTTTCTGCAAATTTAGATATATTAAATCATGCATGACATCTTCGGTTGCCTCCGAAAGCCACAGCTGGACTGATGGTGAGGGATCGAATCATGAGTGTATGGTTTAGTATTAGTTTACTTTCTGCAAATTAAATATCAGTTACTCAAGTTGTTTATGATTACTTCCGAAAATCATAGCTGGACTAATGATGAAGGGTCAGAAGATAAATTGATGTAATCTGATTTAGATTTATTTTGTTGCAATTTTGAATTCTTGCTAGTTTTTCTTCTTTGTGTTTAGTCACAGCTACAATAGCTGGTTTTCATGCATGTCACTAGTTTACTGCTGTGGATTTATTAGGATTAGCACCTTTCATTTCAGCAAAGACATTTCCATTTTTCTTCAAGTCTTGTTTATGATAATTTAATTTGCTTTAAAAGTTTCAAGTTGGTAAATCATTATAGGGGATATCACTTCCTTGAACAAATCTAACCAAACTTGTTTTCATTTTAGAATTTCCATTTCACCTTAGAAAGACCAAAAACGACAAAAGTTAAGAAATAGGTTATCTTGCACATATAGTGCGCCGCACTTCATCAGCTTACGATTCCCGGATTGACAAATTAAAAATAAAAAATGACATGCATAGAGCAAGAGATTCTAGGGGAAGGTTTATAGCTAAAGCCAAGAGTTCGATTTTCACAACTCCATCTTCTTCAAGGCATAGACCAGATTCACCATCATCTACCCCTAGCCTTAAGATTTTTGGAAGTCAAGGAACATCTGAATTAGAGGATTCTCCTATACCACCTACTAAAACCCACTTAGAAAACAAAGAGACTTTCTCTCATCCTTCCTTGGTAGAAGAACTAGAGGACTATAAGGACTCTAAAGAAACTATCATGGCAGAGGAAGTAATAAATAGAGGTGGAGGTAGAAGAGGAGGAGATAATGGAGATAACAATGGTGAAGAAAATAATGGTAGAAATAGGGATTTGTTGGGATTCCCTATAGTTGATGAGGAAACTCATGCAACAATGAAAAATATTTCACCATCTGTTCTCCCTAACTTTTATGGATTGCGAAGTGAGGATCCTGAAACATTTCTGTTTGAGTTTGAAGTAGTGTGCCGAACTTATGACTATATGGAAGATTCTCAAAAACTCAAACCGTTTCCTTCAACATTGAAGGGATCTGCTTTGAAATGGTTCATGGGATTAGCCACTCAATCTATCAGGACTTGGAATGATATGAAACAAACATTTTTGGATAGATACTTTGACTATTGTATGCCCACCAATCACAAGGATGAGGTATTCAAAATGATGCAAAAAGAAGATGAAAATTTGGAAGACTTAATTGAAAGATTTCAATACAACTTGAAAAGAGCAAAGATGAGCAACTTAGATAATGAAACCTTGAAAGCCCTCCTATTAAACGCCATTAGAGATGAATGGATAGACATTTTAAACATGATGGGGAAAGGAGACATTTCTCAACTTCCATTTCGTGATATAACAGAACTATGTATCCATCTCTCAAGGGGAAAATCTAAAATAGGAAAAGGGCCTAGGGATTCTTCTCTTATTAGGGCTAACAAATCTGCAACTGGATCAGTAAGTAGGGCAGAGATTGGTAACATGCTTGATGAGTTTAAAACTGATATTTTAGGGAGCCTTAGTGAACAACTAGATACCCTTAAAATTCAAAACAAGCAGAAAGCAGAAACAGATGCTTTAGCCATCTTTTGTCCGAAATGTAGAAAGAAACATGCTTTAAGGGAATGTCCCTTGGATGCAAAAGTTGTAGAAACATGTATGATTTTCTTAGAGAATCATGAGATCAAGGATTGTCCTTCAATTCCTGGACTCAAAGCTGTTTTTCAAGAAGATCCAAATTCAGTAGAATCTCTCTGTTTTGTCGCAAGGAGACCTTGGCAAGGACAACAATCTCAAGGGTTTAATAACCCTATGAATCTTCAAACCCCACCAAATTGGACTCCTTGGCAACAAACTTGGCCCCAACATCAAAATTCATATCAGCCATGGGTACAAGGGATGCAAAATCCTTATGGGAGATTTGCTCAATTTTATCAATATCCACCATCTTTTCAAAATCAACAAGCTCCACAACTTCCAAACCCAAATCCACAACTTTCATTGCCATTTCCACAACAACAACCTTCTCAACAAAATCCAAATCCTCAACTCATGGTCCCATACCAACAAAAGACAAATCAACTTCCATCTCACCCATTGCCAAATCCTAACAATAAGAATCCTCAGAATACTTACATGGTAGAAGGACAACAATTTCCTACCTATATGATTGTTCCTCTCAACGATGTACAACTCAGATCTGGTAGAGTTTTAGAAAAACCTTCTATAGATATTCAAGAGCAAGATACCTCTGAGGAGGACTCTCTTCAAGTCAATAAGGGTTCCGAGGAAGAATCTCTTCAAAATTCAAAAATTCAAAAAGAAAAAGAAAAGCTAACATCCACAACTCCTATAGTTGAGCAACCTGTATCTTCATCTACACCTCCTTTTCCGGAAAGACTACAAATTGATAAGGGGGTGGAAAAATAAATCTTGTTGCCTAACTATGACTTTCTAGATGAATTGAAGAATGTTTGTATCAAGATTCCATTGCTACAAGCCATTCGAGAAATTCCTATTCTAGCAAAAACTATAAAGGAGTTGAGTTTCAAAAGACCAGGAAGGAAACTAAAAGACACAAGAAGAATCCACCTGGTAGGAAAGATTGCAGACATTATGATGGGAAAAATTACTATGCAAAAGTATGTAGATCCAGGAAGTCCAATTGTCAAGACATATATAAATGGGATAGAAATTCCAAACACATTGATTGACTTAGGGGCTGCTATCAACATTATGAGTAGACAGACTATGGAACAGTTAAAACTTCCTAACCTTCTTTTTACACCTACTTTACTGCAACTTGCAGATCGATCAGTTATTAAACCATATGGTGTATTAGAAGATATTTCAGTCTCCTTAGATTCTTGGGAATATCCAGTAGATTTTATGATTTTGACTCCCAAGAATAATCTAGGAGGGCACCCACTTATTTTAGGAAGACCTTGGCTAGCCACAGCTGATGCTTTTATTAGTTGTATATCTGGGGACATGTACATTTCTAATGGTAATTCGACAAAGAAATTCAATTTGTATCCTCCAACAAAAGAAATCACAGAAGTAGGAGACAATGAATGGGTTGATGATGAGGACACTATACAACCTGTCTTTACCATTTCTGAAATCAGTGAGGATAGTCAAATTCTGAACACATTAGAAAATTTTGAGACATCTTCAGAATATGACCCCACACAATTTCAGTTGGAATCTGACATAGAATATTTATCATCAAGACAAATTTCTCTTTACTCTATGGAAGAGTTTGGTAGTTCTGCCATTGAGATTTTTCCAGGAAAAACATTGAATATCAACAAACATTTGGAAAAGTCACAACAAGAAGAACTAACCAAAATCTTGCAAAAAAATTCTACCGCATTTGCATGGGAGTATACTGACATGAAAGGTATTGATCCTAAGACTTGCATCCATCATATCTATATTGAGGAAAACAGTAGACCAATCAGACAACCTCAAAGAAGGATGAATCCAAATCTTAGGAGATAGTGAAAGAAGAGCTCCAAAAACTACTCAATGTAAACTTCATTTATCCAATTTCAGATAGCCGATGGGTTTCTCCTTTGGTTATAGTACCTAAAAAGAATGGTAAATGGAGGGTATGCATTGATTACAGGGAATTGAACAAAGCAACTTTTAAGGATCACTTTCCTTTGCCTTTTATCGATAAGGTATTAGACACATTAGCAGGTAAAAAGTAATTTTCATTTTTGGATGGTTTTAGTGGCTATAATCAAATTCAGGTAGCACCTGAAGATCAAGATAAGACCACATTTACTTGTCCATGGGGAATTTTTGCCTACCGAGTGCTTCCTTTTGGGTTATGTAATGCACCAGCAACATTCCAAAGAGCAGTACTAGGAATTTTTTCTGATCTAATTCATGATTGTGTAGAGGTTTATATGGATGATTTTACAGTTTATGGTAATTCATTTGAAGAGGCATTAGAAAATTTGGAAAAAGTCCTTATAAGATGTAAAGAAACAAACCCTTCATTAAGCCATGAAAAATGCTTTATGATGTTTACTGAAGGGATTGTTTTAGGACATCATATTTCAGGAGATGGGATTAAGGTTGATAGATCAAAAGTTGAAGTCATCTTCAAGTTGCCTATTCCAAATTGTCAAAGAGATGTTAGAAGTTTTCTAGGATTTACTGGTTACTATAGAAGATTTATAGAAAACTTCACTAAAATAGCATCTCCACTCTTCAAATTGCTTACAAAAGACTGTGAATTTAAATGGGATCCTGATTGTCAATCAGCCTTTGAAACTTTGAAAACAAGAATATCTCAAGCACCTATCTTGAGAGGACCAAATTGGAAACTCCCTTTCCATATTTCTACGGATGCTTCAGATACAGCTCTAGGAGCTGTGTTGGGTCAAAAAGATTTAGTTCCTTATGCCATTTATTATACCAGTAAAAATTTGACTCCCACAGAGTTGAATTATACTGTGACTGAAAAAGAGTTTTTAGCCGTTGTTCATGCAATTAATAAGTTTAGACATTACATAACAGGCTATGAAACTTTTATTCATACTGACCATTCTGCAATTAGATATTTAATGAACAAACCTGTTACTAATGGCAGAGTGACAAGATGGCTTTTACTTTTGCAAGAATTCAATATTACCGTGTTGGATAGACCAGGAAAACAGAATACAGTAGCTGATTTCTTGTCTAGGATTCAGAATACTAAAGAAGATTCTCCTGTAGAAGATAAGTTTCCTGATGAATATTTGTTTGCAGTAACTATTAAGACCCCTTGGTATGCAGATATTGCTAACTATTTGGTTACAGGGAAACTACCTTCACATTTATTTCCAAGAGAAAACGAAAAATTATTCAGGAGAGTTCAAGATATTCATGGATTTCTAACGAATTGTTTAAAACAGGGCCAGATCTTGTGATCAGAAGATGTGTCAGGGAAGATGAAATGCCTGATATTCTTAAGGCATGTCATGATGAACCATGCGGCGGACACTTTGCAGACAAAAGGACGGCCTATAAAATCCTTTATTTGGGATATTATTGGCCTTCCCTCTTCAAAGATGCAAAACAATATGTCAAAAGGTGTGATAGCTGCCAAAGAGTAGGGAAACCTACCCTTTCAAATGAAATGCCATTGCAAACACAGGTACTCATTGAACCCTTTGAAAATGGGCTTTAGATTTCATTGGACCTATTAATCCACCATCTAAGCAAAAGAAGTATATATTGGTTTGCACTGATTATGTTACTAAATGGGTAGAAGCTAGAGCATTAGTATCTGCTACTGAAAATTCAGTTGTTCATTTTCTTTATGAGGATATTTTTACTCGCTTTGGTGTTCCAAGAGAAATTGTAACAGATCAGGGGAGCCAATTCACATCCAATTTGGTGGAAAAGTTGATGGAAGAATACAAAATCAAGCACATAAGATCTACTCCTTACCATCCACAAGCAAATGGTCAAGTGGAGTCCACAAACAAAGTTCTTGAAAGTATCATCACCAAAACTGTTCATCTACATAGAAGAGATTAGGCAGAAAGGCTTCCAGAAGCCTTGTGGGCCTACAGAACTACATGGAGGAATACAACAGGACATTCTCCCTATGAACTTGTTTATGGGAAAGAAGTCTTGCTCCCCATTGAGTTACAAGTCAAGACCTTCAAGATAGCAGTTCAGTTGGGGATGGACTTATCAGAAGCCCAAAAACATAGAATGGAGCAGTTGAATGAGCTAGATGAGATCAGACAAGAAGCAATTCTAAGAACTGATCTAGTTCAATATCAAAGAACTAAATGGCATGACAAATATATCAAACAGAAGAAGTTTCAAGAAGGAGATTGGGCATTGTTATTTGATTCCAAGTTTAAAGATTTTCAAGGGAAATTTCAGACTCATTGGCTTGGGCCATATGAGATTGACAAAATCTTTAGCAATGGAGTTGTAAGAATCAAGACCATTGATGAGTTTCAAACTCCTCTTATTGTGAATGGCCATAGATTGAAAGTTTATCATAAGCCACTCTCTAAAGAGGATTTTGTCAAGATGTTTCAAGAAAGTTCTGCAATCAGGCTGGTACAAAAGAATTCTTCTTCTCCACCAGTCTAGCTTTTGTTTTTCAGTTAAAAAAAATAAATAAATAAATAAATAAATGGTATAAGCCTGAAAACCAATCATTGATTGGCAGTCTTATGCAGAAAATATAGGGTGAAAATCAGGGACACCTGACACTCTATATTTTCCAAAAAAAAAAAAAATCTATCTTTCATTTCATTTCATTTCACCACCCACTCCATTTCATTCCACTTCATTCCATTTCATTTCATTTCATTTCACTCCATTCCACTTCATTTCATCCATTCCATCAATAAAAATCTTTTTCATGACCATTTCCATCTGGTCATTTGTCATTTGTTCATTTCATTCAACCAAGTAATAGCTGTGTCAGTTTCCGCAGCTGACATCTGTTTCCGCAGCTGACTCTAGTTTCCGCAGCCAGAAGCAGATTCCGCAGCTACTACTCTGTTTTCAAAGAGAATGTACAGTCAGATGTTATTTTCATAATTATGAAATAAAATGTAGGAGAGAAGATCAATGGAGCATTCAAGACACCAATGGAGATCAGTCAGTTGAAGACCAAGGGCAAAAGCAAAGATTCCAAAGGTATGAATAAAATTTATTTCAAATAGTATTAAAAAAACACATTTTTATATAGTTTCAAACCATGAGCTCTACCCATTACGCGCAATGATTATATTGACAGTTCTGTAACCTTTCACGATCTCCATGTTATCCTCTTGCATTCATTCATAAACGGTTTCATCATTGAAATTTCGATTCTCACTCATGTTCCAATATCCCACCAGAGATAATGAGACGTATTTGAGTTGACAAAGGACTCTTACAAGCCGCATAACTTCATAACCGTTGATTGAAACGTGTTCATATTTATTACACAGCCACCAAAATTCAAAACGCTGCCGAATGTATTATACTTTGTTAACCTCTTTGTCGTGTTTACAAAACCCCACTCTATTCATTCTCACTCCCTGTTTCACTCCATTTCGTTCCTTTTGCTCATTCTCACTCCCGTATATCTACCCACAGTCTTACTCCATTCCGTTTATAGTGCTCATTCCCATTTTATGATACATTCCCACAGTCATTGTGCTCGATCCTGTGTATTCAGTCGTTCCATTTCCACTTAAACCCTCACGAAGGCAAATTTGTGAAGCACAGAAAAGTGAAATGGGTAAATTGCTAAGGGCAGAGCCGGAAGGACCGAAGTTTATAGAGGGATATCCGCAAGCAAAGGAGATACTAAAGAAAGCAAAATGGCTGCGTTTTATTCAGAAATTCAGAGGTTACCACAAAGAAGTTACGAAAGCATTTGCAAGGTCATTTGATGGCTCGGAAGCAGAAATTGGAGACCTCAAGTTTTCGGTCAATGAAGCATCAATAGCAACAGCCACAAAACTTCTTCAGGAGGGAGAACGTTGGTTCAAAAATAAAAGTATCAGTGATGAGGCATGGAGAACAATCCTACGAAATCAAGGTATGGACATCACTGTTTTTAAAAGACGAATCCCTGTGCATGCAATAAAAGAAGAATGGGCCACTTTACTACTAATTGTTCAGAAATTCATTACATGTGAAGGCCGTTTTGGGTCTATGTACATGTACCATACCAGGCTATTGATGAATTTTCTAGAAAACCAAACTCTCAATCTCCCTTATTTTCTATTCAATAGCTTGAAGAAAATGGCTGACTGTTCAAAAACACTTAGGAGATGTAGAGTCTATGTTAGGTCCCTATATTACTAGTATAGTCCCTCCTTATTGTTATAACCCCCTTATTGTTATTATTGTACCCTTGTAACCCCCATTTTGTTATTATTGTGCCCTTAAATTATTATTGTTAGGTCTAAGCGGATTACATTATACCTCATGCGGATTATATATAGAAAGGAGGTTTTGTAAATTGTATCATCCAAGAATTGTTCATTCATGTAATGTATTGGAGGTTTCCCCTGAAGTGGCTCATTTTGCTGCGTGAATATCTTCTTCTCTCTTTAGAGCCGGTTACACAACATTTGGTATCGTAGCTTTGGGATTCTAGGGTTTCGCTGCTCCAAACAGGTCATTGTGGCATTTTCGCTATAATTTTTTTTCTACGAAGGTTCAGAAGCTGAAATTTTTAAGGTGTGAAGCTCAAAGCCTGAGGAAGATTTTCTAAAAATTTCAAAGCTTGGTTCGCAATATTTTCGGAGATATGATCTGTGGAAGTTAGGTATTTTTTTTCAGGCTCCTAAACAGGTCATCGTGGAATTTACGCTATATGTTTTTTTGGTATTTTAAAGGGTTTGTCCGAACCCATTCATACGGTGCGAAGCGGAAAATGACTCGAGGGAAATTCGTCAAAAAATTTCAGAGCTTGGTTCGCAACATTTTTGGAGATATGATCCGTGGAAGGTAGTGCTTTTTCAGGCTCCTGAATTTCATCTCAAAGAGGTGATCGTGGGAAAAGTTCAATAACTCTCTCTCTGGAGATTGGATTGGAGTTCCGTCAAAAGTCGTCGCAATTAAACGGCCTTTAGTTTCTTGGATATCAATTTCAGAAACAAAGAACAAAACAGTGACACGTGGCAAGTCGTACAAGTTCGCTCTACTGAACCAGTCCAAAATTAGGTCATTGTGGGAGATTGGACACAAATTTGTCTTGGAGAATCCAAATCAGGTCAGACCTGTGGCATTCAAAAGATAATTCAGAGGGCTACTTCAGTGCTGAATTTCAGATATTGAAAATCTGAAATAACAGAGATAATACAATTTCAATATCGAGCTCCTCAAAGCTAGTAAGAGGTGTGTATTTTTTTCCGAATTCATAAGTCTTGTTTGGAAAATCAATTTGAATTGATTCCAAGGGAATATTGTAGAATAGATATCAGTATTGGGTTCTAAAAAATGCCCCATAAAAATAATTCAACACCCATTAAGCCTTCAGAAGGCTCTACTATGACTCATGAAGATGAAGAATTGCAACATGATCTATCAAAATTATAAGAGCAAGTGCACCAAATTTCGCTCTCACAAAGAGCAGCAAAAAATGAAATGGAAGTTTTGAAGAAAGGTGTGGAAGTGAAGATGGATGGTTTGAAGAAAGGCATGGAAGCTAAGATGGATGGCGTGGAAGTGAAGATGGAAGGTTTGAAGAAAGGCGGGGAAGATAAGATGGATGGCATGGAAGTGGGCATGGAAGCTAAGATGGATGACATGAAAGACAACATAGAAAACATGAAGAATGATCTAAAAGCATACATGGAAGGCTTCGATGACAAGCTTAAAAACCAGAAATGATTCCTAATGGTGAAAAGATAGTAGAAGAACCTCATGTGAGAACAAAATAAATGTTAATTGTGATTTCATAAACTCTAATGTTGGCGGGAAGAACCACCATATTCCAAAGATGGATATGAGGAAGTTTGATGGAAAGGATCCTGTAACATGGATACTACAGATGGAGCAATATTTTGATTCCATAACGTGCAAAACACACAAAAGGTACGCATTGCAACTTTACATTTAGAACAAAATACATTTGTATGGTATCGATGGCTTTGCTCCCGTAAAAAAATTGTCACTTGGTCAATTTTTACGGAGGAAATGATAGTACATTATGAGGATACAAAGAGCAACACCTTCTTTAGCCAATTGATAAATCTCAAACAAAGGGTTTAGTGGGGCAGCACATTGAGGACTTCCAAAAATTGAATATAAGGGTAACTGATATTCCAGAGGAACACAGGATTGATCTCTTCATAGGCACTTTAAAGGATAACATCCAACATGAAGTTCGCGTTTTGGAACCTGATTCATTGGAGAAGGCATTCAGGTTGGCAAGAAAAGTTGAATGTAAAATTATGCCGACAAGGAAGCCTACCACTCAATTCTATAAAGAAGGAAGTGTTGCTACGCCTAGATTTCCACAACCTACAAGGTTGACACCACAACAATTGGAAGAAAAAAGACCAAAAGGGCTTTGCTACAGTTGTGATAGCAAATACACTAAAGGTCATAAGTGTGCTGAGAAGAAATTATTTTACATAGATTGTGAAGAGGAAGAAGAAAATGAACAAGAAGAGGATATACACCAGGAACCAACCCTATAAGAGGAAGAAATGAATCTGACCATATCGTGTAATGCACTGGCAGGAATTACCACTCCTCAAACTCTCAAGATAGAAGGACAAATCAAGAAGAAAAAGGTAATAGTGTTGATTGATTCAAGTAGCATCCATAATTTTATTCATTGTAAGGTAGCCAAGGAATTAAATTGTTTCCTATACCCAGCACCAGAATGTCAAGTGATGGTTGCAAATGGAGGAACTATAAATTGCTCTGGAAAATGCAATAACATCAAGCTAACCATGGGGGAATATGTGTCGACTAGTCCAATGCTTTCCATTCCTATGGGAGGTGCTGATGTTGTACTAGGAGTACAATGGTTACAATCTTTGGGGACGGTAGCTTTTAATTTTCAAGAACTTTTCTTGAATTTTTTTTCAGAAGGAAAGGAAGTCGAATTACGGGGTATTGAAGGGAAGTCAGGAAGGATAATAAGCTCTAATGTCATGACAAAGCTTCTAAAGAAAGAACAACGAGGCGTAATTGCACAATTATGCTCACTAGAAGTTTCAACATCAAAATCATCTATTTCTGCAGATCTCCAACAAGTCTTGGACAATCATTCCAAGGTGTTTGAAACTCCCAAAGGACTCCCACCTATTCGTGATCATGATCAAGCTATTCATTTGATTCCAGGAAGTGTTCCTCCAAACATCAGGCCTTATAGATATCCTTACTTCCAAAAGAGCGAAATTGAACGTATGATTGCAGAAATGTTAGAGGCGGGTATAATTCATCCCAGTCAAAGTTCTTTCTCTGCTCCTGTAGTATTGGTACACAAGAAGGATGGATCATGGCGAATGTGTCCGGATTATAGGGAGCTCAATAAGCTCACCATTAAAGATAAATTTCCCATTCCTGTGATTGATGAATTATTGGATGAATTACATGGAGCAATTTGTTTTACCAAGTTGGATCTTCATTCAAGATATCATCAAATTAGAATGAAGACTGAAGATATTCCAAAAACAACATTTCGAACTCATGAGGGTCATTATGAATTTTTGGTCATGCCTTTTGGCCCTACCAATGCACCTTCTACATTTCAAGGGTTGATGAATTCCATTTTCAAACCCTTCCTTAGAAAATTTGTGCTAGTATTTTTTGATGATATACTAATCTACAGCAGGTCTTGGAAGGATCATGTTGAACATGTTTACAGGGTGCTCAAACTATTGCAGGAGAAACAATTATATGCAAAAACATCCAAATGTTTCTTTGGAGTACAAGAGGTGGAATATCTCGGTCATATTATATCTCACGAGGGTGTTAAAGTAGACCCTAACAAAATTAAAGCCATTAAGGAATGGAAAGTCCCCAAGACAATAAAGCAGTTGCGAGGATTTCTCGGGTTAAAAGGCTATTATCGCAAGTTTGTTAAGAATTATGGGAGAATAGTAGCACCTCTAACAACATTATTGAAGAAAGATTCATTTTCATGGACTCCTGAAGCAACTAAGGCCTTTGAACATCTTAAAGAGGCAATGTGCCTAGCACCGGTCTTAGCTACGCCAAACTTCACAAAAACCTTTATTGTGGAATGTGATGCCTCAGGAAATGGAATTGGTGCAGTTTTAATGCAGGAAGGAAGACCCATTGCTTTTGAAAGTCGTCCAATCAAAGGAAAGTATTGACAGAAACCTATTTATGAGAAGGAAATGTTAGCAATACTACATGCACTAAAGAAATGGCGAACTTACCTAATGGGAAGACACTTCAAGGTAAAAACTGATCATGATAGTCTAAAACACTTTTTGGAACAAAGACTATCTTCAGAAGAGCAGCAAAAATGGGTCACAAAGATGTTGGGTTATGACTTTGAAATAATCTACAAAAAAGGAAAGCTTAATGTTGTTGCAGATGCACTCTCAAGAAAGAATGAAGAGGTGGAAGTATTTCTTTGTGCCATTTCTATTATCCAACCAGATTGGATAACCAAAGCAAGAGATGAATGGAAGAAGGACAAAGATGTATGGACACTCATTCAAAAGTTGCAGCAAGATCCTAGTACATCCGATACATTTAGTTGGAAAAATGATTCCTTATGGTACAAAGATCGCTTATATCTTTGTAAGAATTCCCAACTAAAACAAAATATTCTTCTGGAATTGCACACTTCTCCTTTAGGAGGACACTCAGGATTTTTAAAAACTTACCACAGGGTGAAGAAAGAATTTTTTTGGGATGGCCTTAAATCTGATATTCAAAAGTTTGTGGCGGAATGTTTGCTTTGCCAGCAGAATAAAGTGGAGACAATTAAGACCCCGGGACTTCTACAACCTTTATCCATTCCAAGTCAGCGTTGGGAGGAGATTTCAATGGATTTTATCACAGGTTTACCTAAGTCTGAAGGAAAGAATGTCACCATGGTGGTAGTTGATAGACTTACCAAGTATGCACACTTTTGTGCATTATCTCATCCATTTAAAGCAAGTACAGTTGCTACTACATTTGTGGACAAAATTCAAAAGCTACATGGAAGCCCAAGGGTTATTGTGAGCGACAGAGATCCCATTTTTACTGGAAATTTTTGAACGGAGTTATTTTCTTGTTTGGGTACTGAATTAGCTCATAGCTCATCTTATCATCCTCAATCTGATGGTTAAACTGAGATAGTAAATAAATGTTTGGAAGGATATCTTCGTTGTTTTGTATCTGATAAACAAACACAATGGGTCAAGTGGTTACCTCTCGCTGAATGGTGGTATAACACTTCCTTCCATACTGCAGCAAAAATGACCCCATTTATGGCACTTTATGGATATCATCCACCATCCATCACATCATCTTTATGGGAAAATTCGAAGGTTCAAGCAGTGGAAGATCACATCGAGCATCAGCAAGAAGTTCTCCAACTCTTAAAGGATAACCTGAATTTGGCACAAAATCGAATGAAACAATAGGCAGATCAACATCGCAGGGAGAGAAGTTTTGACTTAGGATATTGGGTATTTTTACGGCCACAACCATATAAACAAATGTCCCTCAGGAAAGAAAAGAAGGATAATAAATTATCGCCAAAGTACTATGTTCCTTACAAGGTGTTGCAAAAGATTGGTACTATGGCATACAAATTGGAGCTTCCTGCTTCTTCGCGAGTACATCCAGTTTTCCATGTTTCATGCTTAAAGAAGGTTATAGGTGAAAATCTCCCAGTTCAAACAATATTTCCAGAACTTGATGAGGAAGGAAAAATCATATTGGAACCTGAAGCGGTCACGGAAACAAGAACTCGACAACTACGGAATTGATCAATTTCAGAGTATCTCATCAAGTGGAAGAACTTACCCACTGAAGATTCTACATGGGAGGATGAGAATTTTATACAGAAGCACCCAGAGCTACTCAAGCGTTGAGGACAACACTTTTTTGAAGGGAGAGGGGCATGTTAGGTCCCTATATTACTAGTATAGTCCCTTATTGTTGTTAGCGTAACCCCCTTATTGTTATTATTGTACCCATGTAACCCCCATATTGTTATTATTGTGCCCTTAAATTATTATTGTTAGGTCGGCTAGGATTACATTGTGGCCCCATGGACTCCTATATATAGAAAGGAGGTTTTGTAATTTGTATCATCCAAGAATTGTTCATTCATGTAATGTATTGGAGGTTGCCCCCTCGAAGTGGCTCATTTCTAAGGCGTGAATATCTCTTTTCTTCTCTCTTTAGAGCTGGTTACACAACAGCCTCATCTATATCACCACGGCCTTATAAAAATTATGATTGAAAAGGAGCTAAAGGAAAGAAAAGATACATGGGAACAATTCCTAGTTAGAAATTTCTTTGAAGAACCTCAGGAAATTCCTGAAGGTAGTTTAGTAAGAAGGAGTAGAAGAAAAAGAATGAATGTTGAAACCCAAATTACTCCTACTCAGGAAATTCCCGCAGCTAGCACAGCAAGAAGAAGTAGAAGGAAAAGAACAATAGATGAAATCCAAAATACTTCTACTACTACTATGAAAAGAACTGATATGGAAGAGAGATTGGTAAAAAGAAATAAGAAGGAAATCAAGGGTAAGAAGCCAATAACACCAAAAGGGAAGAAACCATTGAGGCTGTACATAAAACTCCTTCTTCTGAAGAACAAGATCATCAAGTGCTATCAGAAAGATTAGTCTATCTTCAAAAACAATCATCTATATCCAAGAAGGCAGAGAAAGGAAAACAGGAACAAAAGGGTAGTGTACCATAGCGTGTGAGGAGAAGCAGTAGGCTTAAGGGGAAATTGAGAAAAACGCAAATTAAGGGTCCTCATTTCATTGATTTGGGTGAGGAGACATCTGAACAGTCCCCAACTGACCAAAGTCCATCTCAGTCAGTTAGTGAACCTGGTTCCTTTCATTCCCAATCAGACAATGAGCATACTCCATCTTATTCTCAGCAAAATATTGATGTAAGCCCTCCTCGGCCAAATTTTGAACATAATTCTCCTTTACAGCATTTTGGGGACAGTCCAATGAAAATGACACCGGAAGTAGACCCCAAGCAGCAGAAGGTATATGACTATATAGAATCCTTGGAAAAGGCAGCCACAGGTCCAAGTACCTCTTCCATTCAGCCTCATACATTGAAGGATGATTTAGTTCAGTCATTAAAACAGGAAATTTTTGAGCTGGAGCTTTTAAATCGGCACATCAAAAATGAAAATGAAACACTGAAAGAACAAGGCAAACTGGACAAGATCATCCATGATAATACTATGTTACATTTGGGAATATGGCAGAAGAAGAATAAGAAATTGAAAAGAAAATGCCAGAAATTGAGCAGAGCACTTGTAAATATCAAATTTAGGTGCTTAATGAAGAAACCCAGAATGTTGGCAGTACCAAGGAAGAAGAGAAGAGGATTGACAAAGTCAAGCAAAAGTATCAAGGCGTCACGAACTCAACAAAGAGTATTTAATTTACATGAGGACATGCAACACCTTCACAGTGGGGGTATGTTGAGTCTCAATTCTGCATCTTTTCCATACACTTTTCTATACCTTTTTCACTCACCTGAACCTCCCAAAATGTCAATATCATTGTATATCAATTGAAAAAGGGCATCTAACATGGTTTTTAACTATATTTTTGTGTTTGCTATTTGATTTAGATTTTTTTCATCTAGCTGCGGAATCCTGCCACTTTCCGCAGCTGCTGCAACTTTCCGCAGCTATTTTGTGAAACTCTATGTTACAAACACAGGAAACGAGCCACATGGGGCGTGTCAAAGAATGGTCGACGTGGACATGGTTCGTGTCCTATTGGTCAAGAAACTCCGCCCAAAGAAGTCATTGAAGTATCCACATGAAGTCAACCATGGAGTTTCATGTCTACACTGCAACAGGCACATAAAGATCCATACTGTCGTTTCTAAGTCATGAGGTTAAATCGATGACTGCATGTGGTTCTAGAGTCACTCCAAGCATCCATCTTCATCTATTTTCAAACACCTTTGTATTACTCCTATATCCGTGGACGTAGTGGTCTACGTGCCCACAGCATGAACTTAGAAACAAATATAGTTTGTTGTTACATATAAAAAAGGTTATGATACACAAGCACAAAAAGTTAGTGGATGTTTGAATGTAGTCTGCTATCTTAGTCCGTCTGTAGTGATTACGCGCACCCAGCGTAACATTACTATTCGTACGAACTTCTTTTTAATATAAGAAGACTCTGTTTTCCAACTTAATTCGTATTTGAGGACTGTTGCCAAGGCTGGTGTAGAGGGCCCCTGCTCAGCTAAGGTTTTGTGCATTAGTGTATAATTTTCATTTCATTTCTTTAGAAATCATTGTGTCATAATCCATTCATATGTTCATACATTGCACTTGTTTCATTTCTGTTTATACACTTCCATAATTTCCATTTCATTTCTGTCTTTCATGCTTTATGACTGTTAATCACTGATCATTGTTCTTGTTTCAGGTTATAGATAGGCAGCCCGGGCATTTTTCATAGCTTTTTGACTAATGACATGGAACTAACATTGTTCTGCGTTTAGTTTGCTTTTCATAGCTTTTGTTTAATTCTGCTCTTGTTTGTTCATTTCTGCTTTGCTTATCTCGTCTCAGTAGTTAAATCAGATATATATTAAGCTTACCTACATCTTCTGGGCTGTTTCCGAAAGCCATGTTTGGACTGATATGAGGGATCGTGACAGTGAAATGGGTTTAGTATTAGTTTCTTTTCTGCAAATTTAGATATACTAATCTGCTCATAGCATCTTCAGTTGCCTCCGAAAGCCACAGCTGGACTGATGGTGAGGGATTTCATTATGAAATGTGTAGTTTAGTATTAGTTTCTTTTCTGTAAATTTAGATATATTAAATCATGCATGACATCTTCAGTTGCCTCCGAAAGCCACAGCTGGACTGATGGTGAGGGATTGAATCATGAGTGTATGGTTTAGTATTAGTTTACTTTCTGCAAATTAAATATCAGTTACACAAGTTGTTTATGATTACTTCCAAAAATCATAGCTGGTCTAATGATGAAGGGTCAGAAAATGAATTGATGTAATCTGATTTAGATTTATTTTGTTGCAATTTTGAATTTCCTTAAGCATAGTTTCTTTTGTGTCTAGTCGGCAGCAAGAATAGTTTTGTTTTCATGTTCACTAGTTTACTGTTTTGATTCATTAGATTAGCAGCATCTTTTCATTTCAGCAGTACACTTTTACTTTCTTTCAAGTCTTGTCATTGTAATTTTCAATTTGCTTTTAAATTTTCAAGTTGGTAAATCATTATAGGGGATATCACTTCCTTGAACAAATATAACCAAACTTGTTTTCATTTTAGAATTTCCATTTCACCTTAGAAAGACCAAAAACGACAAAAGTTAAGAAATAGGTTATCTTGCACATATAGTGCGCCGCACTTCATCAGCTTACGATTCCCTGATTGACAAATTAAATGCAGCAATTTAGGACACACTAAATTGACCAAACATTTTGTGGTGCTAGAAGGAGGGCAATCCCAAATTTGCAGAAAAGAAACTAATATTAAATGCAGCAATTTAGGACACACTAAATTGACCAAACAGTCAGGCTCACCACAAATCCTCTACTAGCTCTGCTTTACTTCATTAATTTCAAGACAAACACAAAGACAACAAAGAATGGCCTAAGATTTGGTAAATACTTTGAAACTAGCCAGCTTTTGACACATTCCAAGGGAAACATTCAGATAGTCTCTGGGGATAAAACTAGGACCAAGGCACACCATATCTTCCTTAGTTCATCTCTTCACATATAATTAAAATAACATCCAAGAACAATATTCAGCTAAGACGATAGGATGAGGAAATGCCAGCATTCGTATGCTTAAACTAAATTAAATCATTCCTAAATAACACAGATTTGGAAGAAAACATGAAGATAAATATTTTCAATCAGAGAAGGGTACTGATATACGGTAGGTCCTAAATCTATGCATGTTGTTATTTATAAGAGAAGATGAACACAGTGAAAACAGAAAAAAAAAATAACGAGTTACAATGAGGAAAACATCACCGTCAACATAGACCAGGATCCCATAAATCAGCTTGTATTGATGCTCCAAACCAGTTTTAGCTTTAAGTCCAATTCTTTAGTTTAGAAATCATCTACACTTCCCAGACTAACTTATCTATCACAAGCAGAGCTTCAAGAGCTAGTGAACACTATTTACAAGTAGAAGTCTCAAGCTCAATTACAATTCAAAGTTCAACAACCAACTCAACCAACCCCTCTCTCATCTTCTCCAGTAGTATTTATAGAAGAATGAGGAGGTGAGATCTGATAAAAGATATCCAAAGATAATTAATAGAGACTTAATGGATTATTGGCCTTTGGGGGGGCTCGATGAAGAAGCTTACGTAGGTGTCCTCTATATTAAATAATTTACATTAAGATTTAAACTCGGTGGGAGCTCTTTTTGACTTTTGAGGCTCTCTGTTATGTTAAAGTAACTCTGCTGATATTTTATCATTAATTTTATTTGTATAATTCACTCTATGGCTGTGCTAAGGCAAATATCTGATCTTGATCAATAACTTTGGCCTCTGTTTGCATGCTTTGAGGCACAGGTGGCACTGTGGCAGCTGGGAGGAATCAATTTTCCTTAGATGTGGCGATGGAGGCCTTGCTGTCCGATAAACTCTTTGATTTCCTTTTAACTGTGTCTTAATTGGGAGGATTAGGCTTTTGATAATCAATCATAGCCGTAATCCCCCCAGATCTGTCTTTAATCTTCCATTCTAGTGCACTCTATCTTTGACACCGATACTCTTTGATTTTTGATTCATTTATTGTGTTCTATTGGTGTGCAATGCTGTGCAGGGCTCATGAGGCATCAGTGCCTTTGGAGTATTGACGAGGTGTGGAAATTTGAATCATAGATGGATTTTATTTAATAAATCGAAGGCGTGAGAATTGAAACCCCAGCCTTTGGATTTTTCTTTGGCACAATGAAAAAACCATATAATTACCCTTTATCAAATGATATATCCGGACTTCAAACTTTTGATAAAACCATGTTGTATAACCATTTCAGGTCACAAAAGGAGTCTGCTGATGTCAGGGTGTTTGTGACCCGAAATTTTTATAAAAGCCACCCTAAAAAGTTCCCCGGGTCCATTTTGGGGCCTGCTGACGTCAAGGTGAGTGTGACCCGAAATCCCTATGAAATCCGCCCTATAAATCTCCTTGGGTCCGGATTTCATGACCATATGAGCAAGAAAACAAGGCCCGCTCCAATCCGCTGCTGCCGTATGGATGCTGAATAGGTGTTTGGGACCACCGGCTCCATGGGACCGCTGACTGCTATCGTGGATATGAGGACCAGGGAAACTGATCGTAAGTTGTCGATCTGCAGATCAGATCGACGACAGAGATGTTTGATAAATGCGTTGTACCTCATTTCATACCCCCGAGCTCATTTTGAGTGCGATCACCATCCGATGAGCCGTCCTCAGATCGGACGACTCACGTCCATATCGCGCTGAGCTCATAGTCGATATTTAACACCCAGGGAGGGCAGTATCTCCAAACTACTCAAAGCCACGTGTCGGCCTACGGCATGTGTCACACTCGAAATGGAAATACAACTTACCCCACAAAGGCGGTGCGATCAAAACTGCTCCATTTTTGTACAGTGAGTAATCGTGGGGACCACCGGGGCAATTGATTTGTGGACCGTTGATCTGCAGATCAGATTGACGGTGGGGATTGAATTAAGCTATGCACCGATGGAAACTTTTTGGAACCCTACAAAAAACACAAAAAATAATAAGAAAAAAGGTTTCATGTGTCAGGATGGTTTTATATATACGAAGTGGATAGGCGCCCGACTGCGGGGCCTTGGTCTATATGAAAAGAAATATGATCGGGGGCTATAATATACAGGGCTAATCGGCATCGGAGTTTTATACATGGAAAAAAGACTTATGCGGTCAGATTTTGCGATGCGATAAGCGCTTTGTGGGTCTAGCACCTGGCTCTAGGGTGCGGGCACGTGGAGGGGAAATGGCTTAAGACTTAGCCCAAGGGAGCTTAAGTCTGTAATACAAAAATGTGTTTTTATGAAAATTTTCAAGTTTTTCAATGGTTGTGAGGGTTTCGATAAGGCAAAGAAAGAGTCTCTCATGAAATGGAGAATAAACCAGGTGCTAGACCCACAAAGCGCTTATCGCATGAGTTTAGTTTTGGAAGTGGAAGGAGGGGAAAAATGAGGTTAGTTTTGGAAGTGGAAGGAGGGGGAAAATAATGATTTTTCAGTAGTCTCTCATGAAATCAATAGAATTCCAGGGTGTAAAATGGGCACAGTAGGGAAGATTTTGGACAGAGGCATGAGGCCTTTAAGAGTCTTCAAGAGCCAACACTTTTTTGCAATAAAATTTGTTCCTTGAAGGCTCCAAAAAATGATTTAGCCACCTTTTGGTATAAATTTTTTTATAGGTGGCTAACAATGGCTCCACTTGGGGATGGTGCCTTTTTTGAAGGCATCAAGAACTTCAGACTTGCATTCTCTGGGAGGCTGATTAGTGCCTTATCCATTGGGCTACCCTTCCTTTGCTGGGGTGATCTTGCTCTGAAAGAATATTAGTAGCCATAAAAACAATGGATCTTTCATCAAAAAGCTTTCTACCTACCCAATCCTACTGATCTAACATTTTTTCTTCCTTAGAGTTCACTTGGATTGGCAAACTCTTTTACAAAATTTTATTCTTTTGAAAGCAGGAAAAATAATATATTTCTACTCCTTATTTCTCCATGGACTCAGATTAAATAGTTGAGTCCATATGATTCTCTACCTAATCTACCATCTGTTGGGATTAAACTGTCCATTCAGATTTTTATTCTCTACATTCTACAATAGAAATTTAAAAGCATACAAGTTAGGATTGAACAGTCTAACTTGATGCTGATCTATGGCATAGAAAACAAGTTGCACATAGATCTTATTTTGCAGAAATTTAAATCAAAATGGAAGGCTTAAGATCTGAATTTTCAAAGCATTTCCTTCATCTTTTTTACAGCTCTGTTTTGATTTTTGTTTTGAGCTATCTCTCCTTTGTCAACTAGTTCATATTTTGAGCTAATTGGAACCATATTTACATCTTTTTTTACTCAAAAGTTGAAACATATTTGAATCATTCTCTTTGGAAACTTAGGTTCAAATTTTGAGCATGTTTGAACCTTTAAGTTCTATCCTAAACTATCTACTGATAAGCCAAGATTAAACAGTTTGGCCAATCGAATTCACTATCCTATCAGCAGATAAATTAAAAATAATTAGTCAAGATTAGGCTATTTGATTAACTAGAATTGTGTTCTTTAGGAGTGGCATTTGAGCTTGCACACTTTCAAATTTGTTTCTCTTTTTTGGTATGGGGCTATACCTTTCTTGTTTTTATAATTTGCCCTCTTTTCTTTCTTTGTTTTTGTATTTTTGATTTTTATAACTTTGAATGCAATGATGAGTGAAGTATTTACAATGAGAAAAAGATAAACGGCTTTTAGGATATATCATGGATCAAGAGAAGTAATGCTTAAGTATCATGCCATTGACAGGACCTCCAAAAAAATCTTCTCCATTCAACTCTTGCAAGAAATAGGCATTATTACCAGCTGCTGAATGGATAGAGTAAGGGCCAAGCCATAAGTTGTCAAATTTTCCATGCTTGCCTTTATCTTCCCTTCTTGAGTCCCACTTCAAAACTTTGTCCCCAATATTGAAATTGTTGGACTTTGTTCTTCTGTCAAAAAGCTTTTTAATGTTGTCCTGTTTCTGTAATGCTTTGTTATAAACCTCCTCTCTGGTTTGCTGAAGATGAATGGTCTGATTTATTCTTCTGATCATGTCATTATCTTCAGTTTGCAACTCTTGAATCAACTTCATCACTGATACACCAAGGATGTTTGGAAAAATTGCATCTGTACCATACACAAGCTGGAAAGGTGACATACCAATATATTTCTTCAAAGTCAATCTATCAGCCCAAAGTGCATGAACTAGCTTGGTGTGCCAAGACGTTTTGTTGTCCTCCAACAGTTTCTTGATTATGTTCACTAAACTCTTGTTTGAGGATTCTGCAATCTATTTCACCACTGAGGTATGAGGGCTATAAGAATTCTGTGTTATTATCGATATCTGGTGGGCGTAATTCAACCATCTTCTTTGATCCAAATGCTTCGCTATAATATTTCATGATACCCTTGTGAGACAAATCTGAGAATATTATTTCATGAATTTTATAATAACATAATCATTGGCTTGCCTACAAGGTATGGCTTCTATCCACTTAGTGAAATAGTCTGTGGCAGTGATAATCCATCTATGCTGAGCAGAAGATGGTGGGTGGATTTATCCTATGAATTCAAGTCCCCATTATTGAAAAGGAGCTTCAACAGTGATTGGATGCAGAGGTAGGGGTAGCAGTTTTATTTTGCCTTCAAAAAGTTGAAATTTATGATAGGCAATGTTCATCTTGTGTATATCAGGAAAGAGAGTAGGCCAATAGAAACAAGCCCTCAAAATTTTGTTGGTTGTTGTCTTCCAGTACAAATGACCTCCACACTCTCCTTCATGGAACTCATGCTTAACCTTCTCTGCATCAAACTCAGGAAAACATTTAAGCAATATACCACTTGCATTTTTCCAATAAAGACATCTATCTATAATGCAATAGTTTATAGATTTTAACTTTAGGAACCTTTCCTTTTTTTTTGTCAAACCAGGAGGTGTATTTAAAGTAAGAAAAACATAAATAATATCAGCATACCAAGAGGAATTGGGGAAATGGTCTTCAACAATGGGAGTTGAGATTTCCTCTTGATCATCCAAATCATTAATCATATTAATATCGAGAACCTCAAAAGCGGATTCAACCATTAATCTAGCTAGACCTTGGCCTTTGATGATTTTAGTGGGATTTATCTCTAAATCATATTCAAGAATAACGGAAATCCACTTACCTGTCTTACCATCTGGGTCCTGTGTTAGAATATCTTGAACAAGTGAGTTTGGAACAAAGGCAATGATGTGTGAGCGAAGGATGTATACTCTGAAGTCATTCAAAGCTTTAACCAAAGCAAAATCTTGCTTCTCCATAATGTTATACTTCATAGGGGCATCCCTCAATGCCTCGCTAAAGAATGCAATAGGCTGTTCTTGTCCTTGTGGATTTTTCTGATGCAAACAAAAAAATATAAAAATATTTTGAAAAATCAGGACTTATTAGAACCAGTGTTTTGGTTAATGCTTGTTTCACCAGTTCAAAGGACTTATTTGCCTCCAAGGTCCATTTTACCCCTTTCTCCTTCTTCAACATGTTTGTAATGTTCCTACGGAGCTCAGCTAAGTTGGGGATGAACCTTCTCAAAAATTTAATCTTTCCAATGAAATATTGCAATTCCTTGATGTTTTGAGGATGAGAGATTTGTAATATGGCCTCAATCCTTTTGGGATCTATCTTAATACCTTGTTCTAAAATAATGTGCCCAAGAATTTTACCTTCTTGGAGCCCAAATAGTGTTTTCTTAGGGTTTAAAGACATCCCAAACTTTCTGCATTTCTCGAAAACTTTTCTTAAATGTGCTAAGTGCTCTTCTTCTGTTTTTTAAAACACAGTGACATCATCAAGGTATATAATGATGAAGTAGCCCAGTTCTTCCGAGAATGATATGTCCATGGCTCTCTGAAAGGTTGCTCCAGCATTCATTAGACCAAAAGGAATTTTCACATACATGAAAGTGCCCCATGGTGTAGTAAAGGTTGTCTTTAATTGATTAGTAGGGTGAACTAATATCTGATTGTACCCTGAGGAGCCATCAAGCAAAGAAATTCTTCTAGACCCTACCACCCTTTGTAAAATATGATCCATCTTAGGTAAAGGGTAGTTGTCTTTTAATGAAGCTTTGTTTAAGTCTCTAAAGTCTATACAAAGCCTGATCTCTCCAGTTTTATTCCTAACTGACACCAGATTAGACACCCACTCAGAATATCTAACAAGGACAATAATACCAGCTTCATACATTTTCCTGATTTCCTTCTCAACTAGAGGCATCTGAACATGGTTTATTCTGCGTAGTTTCTGCTTGAATGGTTTTTGGTTTTCCTTGAGAGGGATTTTTTGCTAGATTATTTCAGTGTCATAGGATTTAATATCTTCGTAACTCCACGCAAAAACATTAGAAAATTCTCTAAAGAGCTCTATGTATTCGAGTTTAATGTGAGCTGGCAAAGTTTTAGACAGTTTAATCATTTTTGGTTTAATTTCACTGCCTATATTGCACTCTTTCCACTCCAGTCTCTACAGTTTCCAGTTTTGGTTTCTTGGCCACATCGTTGAAATCGAAAAAATCTTCTAAAGGTGCCACACCGTTTGGCAAAATTTCATCTTTAGAGTGCAGAGTTTCTAACTCCTCTGTTTCTAACTCTGCATTCAGTTCTATTTTGTTTTTAATTTTTCTACTCAGAAGATTAATATTGACAAGCTCAAGAGACAACTCTTCTTCACCAAGAAAATTTTCTTCATTGTAGTCTGTATCATAATCTAAGTCTGAACTGTTTAGTTCGAATTCATTTCTGAATTGCAGGAAGTCTTCTATTTGTTTGTCTTCGTCAAGAACCTACCAATACTTTTCATTATCATGCACAACTGGTCTAAATTTTATCTGAGTTGTGTAGTCTTTAGTTTCATATGGCGTTAAACATGTTCTAGCTGCAAAAGCTAAATTGTGGGCCACAATGTTTCTTTTTCTTGGGACAAAAATTAGTTTGGACTCCTCGAGTTTTTAAAAGGTCCATGACATCATTTCGGTAGGCCTTAAGTATGGGATGATTTGAGTTATACTCCCCATTGACTTGCCTAATAACTAACTCTGAATCCCCATACACATTGATTCTTCTGGCTCCTAACTTTTTCAATAGATGTAAGCCTAAGAGAAGGGATTCATATTCTGCTATGTTGTTAGAACACTGAAAGTTTAATTTGCAGGAAATGCTTTTTGTGTGGTTGCTTTCAGTATTGCAAATCTAGAAACCTGCACCAGCGTCAGTTCTAGTGCATGCCCCGTCAAAATACATACTCCACAAAGGACTATTTTTTATTTTGTCTGTTTGGTGGTTGTCCTCTTCAACTAAAGTTCTTTCGGATGTCTCTTGAATATCAACGCTTAGCTGGACTCGTTTTAATTCCTCAATTTTTTCAATATGTTGATGAACAAGCTCTTGACTGCTAAGGTTAAAAAATGATGGATGCATGATTTTTAGCTCAAGACCCATGTTTTGTTTGCTAAAGTTTACAGGTTCAACAAACTATTCTGACACTCCTACGTTATCTTATTCCTCCTCTCTATCTATCATTAAGTCAGACAAGGTCACTTGGTCACTGAGAGTTTCATCTTTGAAAATGATGAATGAATCCAGGCATGGGTTTACATAATAAAGGGGAGAGTTATGTGGTGTGTCTTGGCTTGTAACTGTGTATTGCATATGGGACTCCTTGTAAAGTCTTCTTGTCTAATTGAAAACAAGGATGGCCGCATAGGTCATGTCCATCTGCATAGTCCCCTATAACTTAGCCCCCCATGATCTAGATAATAGCATTCCATACTTTGGGGGCACATCAGCTACAACAATGTCCATGACTAAGCATTTGCTGGGATCTGTGTTAATTTTACGCAGAGGTCTTTGATTAATCCTAAACATTTTACTCTGCTTGAGTCAAAGGAGTAAATATCTTTATAAGGTCTGGTGATTTCTAGACCCAGGCTTTCCATCACAGCTTTAGGCATTAAATTATGAGAAGCCCTGGAATCATGCATAGCATTGTGAAAAAAAAATTCATGAACATTTAAACTTACATAAAAGGGAGGAATAGGTCCCTCTTGATACATACCTTCAATATTTGGACCAAAAATAAGCTCTGGCTAGTCATCATTAAGATTGGATGTGTCATTATTATCCTCAATATTTAAAGCCTTCAAAATTTGGTTCCTATATGCATTATGGGCAGCTAACTCAGTCAGGAGAATAGAGATTTTGATCTTTGAAATTTCCTACTCTAGGCTGAAAGGAATTTGGTTCTTTGAAGAACTTGTCTCAACCTTACTAGCTGCTAGTCTATCAACAACATCAGCTTCCTGATTTGTTTTATTTACATTTGACAAAATTGTCTTCACAGGAGTACTAGCTGAAATGTTAGTACTGCTAAGGTTTGCACTCTGTTTTTCATTGTTTTGAGTGCCTTTCTCTTTACCATTATTGGAATTCACAACTACTATTTTATCCTTTTGTTTGACCACTTAGGCTTGGTTATAGTGTTGTTTTGTGAAGATTTTTCAGAGGTTTTGGTGTTGGGAGTTTGTTGAAAGGTTTTTCTTCTAAGGTCATATTCTCTTTGAGACTCTATGATGACATTTTCCATGTATTGATAATAACTTTCATCATCATCTCTTTTGTCATCATAACGTGTGTATAGACCTTGTTTTCTATCATAATGAATCTCAAAGTCATCATTATCTACCCCCAGCATGTTGATATCATCTTCCTCTGTTATCTCATCTGTTTCCTCAACCTCACTTACATAGTTTTGATGAAAGGGAGGAGTGATCTGCTGATCATCTTCCCTAGGTCTGTTTGGAGGTAGGTTCCTTCTAAAATTCTGATTTTGGTTCTAGTTTCTATTTGGAGGAGCTTTTGGTTTTGGCTTGCTTGTGCTCTCTTAATTATGCTCATCTCTTTCATCATCTCCTCCATCATTCTCTCCATCTTTGAGTTGGAAGTAGAAGGTGTGTTTTCCTCTTTAAAAGACAGTCTCTTCTCATTTTTCATTCCTGCTCTCTTCTCCATTAAGTTGACTTCCATAGTAAGAGCTAATTTTTGCATCTCTTCAAGAGTTTCAGGATCTCTCTCTCTCAACTGATAGGCCATCTCGGGGTCAAACCCCTCAGGAAACTTGTTTAATGTTGAGCCTTGTGGAGGCTTTAGATCTGGGGAAAGTGCATTATATACATTATTAAATATGGTACAATAAGCTTGTACACTTCCCCCGTGTTTCTATGGAGGTTCTTGTAATCAGAAAGGACTTGGAGAGGATTCTTCTTTACTTCCCACTTGTTTAAGAATGTTTGATGGAAAGCTTGGAGATCATTGATACTATGGGGGGTTAAGCCTTTAAACCATTTTCTTACTTCTCCCCTCAGGATCTGAGTAAACAATCTAAGCTTGACAAAATCATCATCAATTTCATTTCTGTCAAAGTAGTCATTCATCTTATCTACATGTTGTGATGCAGTTGTAGCATTACTCGCATCATATAATGGAATCTTGGACTGATAGTCCTGTGGAAGATTGACCAATGGTACAGTAAGGACTAAGGGAGCATACCATGCTGCCATGATATGTGGTGGAGGTGGATTCACAAGAGGTGGATTAAAAAAAGAAAAAGTGGGTTGAAGTGGAGTGGTTTGGACAGTGGATGTAGGGTGAGCAGAAGAGGATGAACCAGGAGTATATTGTTGAGCTGATCTTGGATGAGAGACACCTAAGTTGTGAAGGAAATGTAAATCAAGAGGCGTTGTTTCTCTACTACCAGGATTTTCACTTGTTTCAGGAGATGAAAGTGAAGCCTCAGAATCTAACTAATCTAAATCACCAAGAGACCTAGCTCTAAAGGGATTTACTAATTCAACTTGCGATTGTTGTAGAGCTGAAATATTTTCAGGAACTGAACTAGCTCTCAAGGGTGATCTGAAAACAGTTGATAATTTTATCTTAGGAGACTTCCTAAGGATACTTTCTGGGTTATCAAATATCTTAGGTGGATCTGGGTCAGGGTAGGCTCTAGTATGAATCTTCCTAGGAGCCACTATGCTGTGTTTTTCAGACCCAAATAAACAAGAAAAGTTCAACCAAGTATGACAGTCTTTAAAAGGTAAACTAATATGTTTACACAAATTTTAATCCTACAGTCCTATAACTAAGTTTGAATGATATTATAAGGATAAGGGTTCTTCCCAGTGGAGTCTTAAAGTCTGTTCAGGATTGTGAAGTCGCCAAGTGGAAGTTTCTAGCTCTTTTTCAGAGGTAAAAGGTTTTATGGTCCACCACCATGTTTATCGGATATCAATCTGAAATATTTTTGGGTTTTTTGGGTTATTTTTCAGTTGTGTGGTTTCTAAGAATGTCCTAACTTTGTTTCAAAACTTAGCTATGGTTATGAGACAAAGAGAGTCTACTCTTATGGCTAAGCCAACCGATTTTCCAAGGTTAGATAAAGCCTTATGAGAATCCTAGGTTTTGCCTAGTTTGTCACTGATTCAAACAAGTTTCAACATGGTTACCATTTTTTGGTAGTGCTTCAAAAGGCTGCTTTTTACTCACAAGGTCTTGTGAAATTTTCAAGGGGAACCAGAGATTACAATTAGGTCGATCCCCAGCGGAGTCACCAGAAATGTTAGGAATCTGTAATAAACAAGATTGGAAATGTCTGATCATAGAAACAACATCATTTCAACCACTTTGGGATTATAATATCTAGCCCTCCTTAATTTGGAGAGGGATCTATCCAATGAGTGCAAAGATGGATTTGTCTTTGAAGTCTTGGGTACTGATATTAGGTTAGTTATGAAGGCCGAGGGTTTTGTTTTGTTTTTGGATGGTTGAACATGATTACTGTTTGAGGTGAAAGTTCTAAATGCAAACAGTTTCAAAGGTGAGAAGTTACAAGAAAATAGAACAAGCTTTTGCCAAGAAGATAGATAATTGCAGGTTTTAGTCCATTGGGCTATGGAGTCATAATAGGGTTTAATTGAAACAACAAGAGGCAAGAGTGGTCCATGGGGCAAGTCATCTATGTCTAAGGATCTCTTTAAAGTTTGATTTATGGAATGAAATGAGACAAAAGAAGGGGAATTAAACAGATGAAGAACAAAGAGCAGCCTAGGATTTGGTAAGTACTTTGAAAATAGCCAGCCTTTGAAAAACACTTAAGAAAAACATAAAATAAATCTAGGATCTGGTAAGTACTTCGAAACTAGCTAGCCTTTGATATACTTTCCATAGAAAACATATAAAAACGGAGGGAAACTTGAAGGAAAATGTTGGAGTAGAAAATAACAGGCCGAGCTCACCAGAAATCCTCTCCTAGCTCTGCTTTACTTGGTTACTTTCAAAACAAACACAAAGACAAAAAAGAATGGCCTAAGATCTGGTAAGTACTTTGAAACTAGCCAGATTTTGACACATTCCAAGGGAAACATTTAGATAGTCTTTGGGGATAAAACTAGGACCAGGGCACACCATATCTTCCTTAGTTCACCTCTTATTAACATATACTGAAAATAACATCCAAGAAAAATATTAAGCTAAGATGATAGGACGAGAGAACGCCAACATTCGTATGCTTAAACTAAATTAAATCATTCCTAAATAACACAGATTTGGAAGAAAACATGAAGATAAAGATTTTCAGTCAGAGAAGGATACTGATATATAGTAGGTCCTAACTCTATGCATGTTGTTCTTTATAAGAGAATATGAACATAGTGAAAAAAGAAAAAAATAACGAGTTACAATGAGGAAAACATCACCGTCAACATAGACCAAGATCCCATAAATCAGCTTGTATTGATGCTCCAAACCAGTTACAGCTTTATGTCCAATGCTTTAGTTTAGCAATCATCTACACTTCCTAGACTAACTTATCTATCACAACTAGAGCTTCAAGAGCCAGTGAACACTATTTACAAGTAGAAGTCTCAAGCTCAATTACATTTCAAAGTTCAGCAACCAACTCAACCAACCCCTCTCTCATCTTCTCCAGTAGTATTTATAGAAGAATGAGGAGGTGAGATCTGATAAAATAGCTCAAAAGATAATTAATACAGACTTAATGTCTTATCGGCCTTTTGGGGGGGCTCGATGAAGAAGCTTACGTAGGTGTCCTCTGTATTAAATAATTTACATTAAGATTTAAACTCAGTGGGAGCTATTTTTGACTTTTGAGGCTCTCTATTATGTTAACGTAACTCTGCTGATATTTTGTCATTAAGTTTATTTGCAGAATTCACTCTCTGGCTGCGCTGAGGCAAATATTTGATCTTGATCAATAACTTTGGCCTCTGTTTGCATGCTTTGAGGCACAGGTGGCACTGTGGCAACTGGGAGGAATCAATTTGCCTCAGATGTGGCGGTGGAGGCCTTGCTGTCTGATAAACACTTTGATTTCCTTTTAACTGTGTCTTAATTGGGAGGATTAGGCTTTTGATAATAAATATTAGCTGTAATACCCCCAGATCTGTCTTTAATCTTCCATTCTAGTGCGCTCTATCTTTGACATTGATACTCTTTGATTTTTGATTTATTTATTGTGTTCTATTGGTGTGCAGTGCTGCGCAGGGCTTGTGAGGCATCAGTGCCTTTGGAGTATTGACGAGGCGTGGAAATTTGAACCATAGATGGCTTTTATTTAATAAATCTAAAGCGTGAGAATTGAAACCCCAGCCTTCGGCTTTTTCTTCGGCACAATGAAAAAACCATATAAATACCCTTTATCAAATGATATATTCGGACTTCAAACTTTTGATAAAAGAAATTTGTATAACCATTTCGGGTCACAAAAGGAGTCTGCTGATGTCAGAGTGTTTGCGACCCAAAATATTTATAAAATCCGCCCTAAAAAGTTCCTCGGGTTCGTTTTGGGGCCTACTGACGTCAGGGTGAGTGTGACCCAAAATGCTTATGAAATCTATCCAATAAATCTCCCCGGGTCCAGATTTCATGACCATACGAGCAAACAAACAAGGCTCGCCCCAATCCGTTGTTGCCGCGTGGATGTTGACTAGGTGTTTGGGACCATCGGTTCTGTGGGACCGCTGATTGCTATCGTGGCTGTGGGGACCAGGGCAACTGATCGTAAGCCGTCGAACTACAGATCAGATCGATGGTGGAGATGTTTGATAAATGCGTCGTACTTCATTTCATCCCCCCAAGCTCCTTTTGAGTGCGATCACCGTCCGATGAGCCGGCCTCAAATCGAACGGATCACGTCCATATTGCGTTTAGCTCACATTCGATATTTAACGCCCAGGGAGGGTAGTATCTCCAAACTACTCAAAGCTACGTGTTGGCCTGCGGCATGTGTCACACTCGAATTGGAAATACAGCTTACCCCACAAAGGCGGTGCGATCAAAACTGCTCCTGTTTTATACAGTGAGTAACCGTGGGGACCACCAGGGCGATTGATTTGTGGATCGTCAATCTGTAGAGATCAATGGTGGGAAGAAAATTAAGCTATGCACCAGCGGAAACCTTTTCAAACCCTGCAAAAAACACAAAAATTAATACGAACAAAGGTTTCATGTGTCGGGATGGTTTTATATATACGAAGTGGATAGGCGCCCGACTGCGGGGCCTTGGTCTATCTGAAAATCAGTATGATTAGGGGCTATAATATACAGGGCTAATCAACATCGGAGTTTTAAACACGGCAAACAGACTTATGTGCTCAGATTTTTCGATGCGATAAGCGCTTTGTGGGTCTAGCACTTGGTTCTATGGTGCGGGCACGTGGAGGGGAAATGGCTTAAGACTTAGCCCAAGGGGGCTTAAGTCTGTAACACAAAAATGTGTTTTTATGAAAATTTTCAAGTTTTTAAATGGTTGTGAGGGTTTTGATAAGGCAAAGAAAGAGTCTTAAACCTTATCAAAGGGGTTTTGAGGGAGGGGAAAGGGGAAAAATATGAAAATGAAGGATTTTTTATGGAGAATAAAGGGATAAAAATGAGGTTAGTTTTGGAAGTGGAATGAGGGGAAAAATGATGATTTTGCAGTAGTCTCTCATGAAATCAGTAGAATTCCAAGGTGTAAAATGGGCACAGTAGGGAATATTTTGGACAGAGGCATGAGGCCTTTAAGAGTCTTCAAGAGAAAACAATTTTTTGCAATAAATGTTTTTCCTTGAAGGCTCCAAAAAATGATTTAGCCACCTTTTGGTATAACAAATTTTATAGGTGGCTAACAATGAACACAATAACAATACATCAAGTTAGGTCATTTAGTATCACTACATTCCATGACCGCAGGTAGTAGGAGATCTAGAATATCAATCTCATAGTTATACCTCTATCATCATGGTTATTAATACCATGCTTATCATGATCAGTAGGGTAAAGTTAGGTTATTTAATAAATATTTACCAAAAGAGTGTCAATATATCTTTCCATGAGCTTTCATCATGCTTATCACAAGCATTATCAATAATATCATATAAATGAATTAATGAGCTAACCTTATATGTAAAATCCATCATCAATAGTATCATCTACTAGTTTATTCAAGGTGCTAGCATTCTTCAAAGAATCCAAGAGATAGATGTTAGCCATACATCAAGTATACCATTATGTCCAAGATAAACAATAAGTAGCTTTCAAGAATATCACCATGATCAAAATTTTCAATACGAGGTGCACCATTTCATTATAGGAAACATAAATATAAATCACTTTCATATGCATGCATGAGCCATTTACGAAGGATACATTCTCAACATATCATAGGGTTAACCTAGCCATCAATGTTACTACTGAAATACAACATGCCATGCATACCTTGTAGTATTCAAATACCTATGCACCTTCACATAGGAAAATTGTATTGCTTGGCACCTTTTCATCAAGTGCCTCTTGACCTTTTCCAGATCTAGCTTTTCTTTCTTGCATCTCAAATGATCATCAAGAAGTATCCACTTATCACATCTCATCAAGAAGTTTAGAAACATACAGGTACTCAAAATATACATGCACGAAGTATAAGCAATAATAATCATAATCAAGTCCATAACTCTAAAGAAGAGTAAATTCATAATTCAAGGAATACTTGTCTTCAATGAGAGATGATCCTCTCCCAACCTTCAAGATCCATCCATAGACCACATACCAATTTGTCCTTCAATCAAATTTATCAACAACCAGGTCTACTAGATACTATCCATTGAGGGATTCATTTAGATTTGAACATCTTGACTTTGATCATGCTAGGGTTTCATATCTCAATTCTTTTCCATAAACTAGGGTTTCTCTCAAGCCCTAACCATAAAAAACTAATGCACTAACTACCTAGGGTTTTCTTCATACCCTAGAATTATTTTAGGTCTCCAAAATCCTCTTCTTTCTTCAATCAAGTGTCTCCACGGGGGTGGTATCCATGGATTTTATTCATCCCATCTCTGATACCGTGTTAATTTTTCATAGGGATACATTGATCTTTTCTTTGATAGTTGCATTTCCTCATTAAGACATTAAGCTCACCCCATATCATTATATCATTATTCAGATTTACAATTTTAACCATCAACATATGCAACTATGTAGAAAGAAAAATACGATCATCATCTATGCAGTATAAAATAAAGAAAAAAATGAAAGAAAAGCATGCACACATAGAGACACCAGGATTGGGCCGAGACTAGGGAAAAACCCACTATGGGGAAAACCATTGCAAATTCTTCTTCTTAGATTGACATGAAATGAATTAGAAAACAAGAGTACAATGATCCATTGATCCATATCTTCATAATGAAATAAAACAACTATAAAATCCACAATAGAACCTTAAACATACTTATACCGAAGGATCCTGATTCTGAGAACTGTAATGCACCGTAACTGAATGTAGTTAACTATTGAACACTATTGTCACTAAGCAGAAAATTCATAGTAATGTAGATTCATATTTGAGTCGTAAAGGCATGAAGGAGGAGATGTGAATTATGGGAATTTTGAGGTATAAAATCAGCCTCCAAAGGAAATTATAAAATAATAGTGGAAATAATAAAATAAGATTAGATTACATCATCAAATTTTAGAGGAAAAAGGAAAAACTTACTTTTTCAACTCATATTTTCAACTTATCTCTATATGGGTTTACTCAAATTTCGAGCGGGAACACTCCTTGGATGCAAAATTTTATTCCTTATCCAAGGAGTACCCATGTTGCATACTTTTGATGGACCCCGATACATGAAAAATGAGAAATACGTGGAAAACGCAATTGCAATTACGTTTTTTTATGTATTCCTAATTTTTTTGTAGCACGGTCCATCGAAAGTATGAAACATGGATACTCATTGGATGAGGAATTAAATTTTGCATCCAATGAGCAATATCGATTGAAATTTGAGTAAAACAATAGGAAGATAAGTTGAAAATACAAGTTGAAAATGTATTTTTATTATTTTATTATTTTTTAATATTTTTACTTTTTTACCCGAAAAATGTTTAATCATCCCCCATGTTTGACATCATCATCTTGAATCCTATTGGTTCTTATAAAGTTTATTTTGGTTGTAAATTTTTCTTAAGAGGATCATTTTAGACCTCAAAATTTCTCTAATGGCCAATGTCTATGACAGTCATGGACGCTACCATAGGTCTCTGTGCCTACGATTATGAGACCTTGGACATTACCATAAACCTCTATACTTGCATCTATGGGTTCCAAAGGCCCAATCTGCCTTTTGAGGCCCTATATGCACCCCTGAGCCTATATTCTTATGACTATGATACCCTGGATGCATGCATAACCCTTTGTGCCTGTGGCTATGGGTTCCTGGTCACTACGAGGACACTCTATGCCAACGTCTATTGGTTCTCTGACGCTTGATATGCCTTCTGAGGCCCTAACCACACCATAAAGCCTATGTGCCTACAACTATGACACCTTGGACATAGGAATAAGACTTTTTTCCTATAACTATGTCCATAAAGTCTCTATAGCAAGCCTATGACTAAGTTCCAAAAAACCCTAGATCAGAGTGAGCTTCCCACCTATGATTTCAGACCCTCCATGAACTCCTTCCATCAAAATTGTGCGAGCCAAGTCAAAATCTGAGAGTAGAATATATCTAGATCAATGTGTGAGAATGAGCTTGAGGTCACTTCTATTTATAGGCTTTAATGAGATTTCACTTGGGGTTAAGACCGACTTAACCAATTCCACATGTGCTTAGGCCAACCCATTCCATTATACATTAATAAATAAAATAATTCAAAAATTAACTTCTTCATAACCAAATATGATTATCTTTAGATCTATTTTGGTTCTCTTGAAAGGACGAATCTATTGCAATTACTATCTTCATCATATAATCTATCCAAAGTGGAATTTGACTGAAGTTGCATAATTTTAACACTATGTGTGCACCACGTTGTCTTGTATTCTCATTCTCTGGACACTCAAAATATATGTGACCCATTTTGTTAGATTTGTAACAGTAATAAAAGCACCTTTTCTTCTTCCTCTACCTCTTTGGTAAGGTATTCCTCCTCTGGTGGAACCTTATTTCTCTGGCCACACTTGTTGTTTTGAGCTGCTTGCATCATTATTTTGAGTTGGAAGCTTTTGTCTACTAGTTGACTGTTCCTTTTAATTTTTCAAAACCACACCCTCTACCTGAGTTTTTCATTCCATCTATATTTTCTTCTTCCTTCAACACATATTGGTATGATTCTTCCATGATCCTTGGAGAAAATATTGATTTCATCCCAAATATCCATTTTTAATCCATTAATATACCTTGTTGTCTTTTCTGGGGTATCTTCCACATAACCCGCTCTCAAGTTAGCTTTGTAAAATTATTCAATATATTATTTTACTGCCAGTGACCTTTTATTGAGGTTTTTTATTTTCCCATAGAGAGCTAACTAGTAATATTTTGGTAAGATCCTATCCCAAATTTTGATCAATGGCTTATTCTTCTTTCTCCTTCCAGCCTACACATTGTCCCACCATATTGCAACATGACCTTTCAACCTTGTTACTACAAACTTCATCCATTTGTCGTCGTCCATACAGTCATATTCAAAATACTTGTCTAATGCATTGATCCAATAAAACAAACTTTACCTGGCATGTTTTCATGATAGGTAGTTATTTCAGGTTTTTTTCTTGAACTTGAGCCTAACAATGATCCCAATAACTTAACTTCTGGAGTTTCCTCAACATATGTTCCTCCTTTTTCCTCAACTCCTTCTTCGGGTTCACTAATATCACTAGTTTCAGGATCTGATTGTCTTCCTACCTCCATGGCCTTTAACTGAGCTTGAAGCATTCTTATCTCTTCTTTGAGCTCTGCATTACCCACAAGTTTGATTCCTCAACCTCATGCTCTTCTTGCTCGCACAACCATCTTCCCTTACATTATAGAAAATATAAACTATGCAAAAGGCTTTCTATGACAACACAAATTGGTGCAACGGGTAGGTTAAAAGGATATTTAGAACCGAAACATCATCCTCTAATTTTGTTTGGTAATTATCTATAGAATTATTTGGCACTAGCGTGCTATCAAAAAATTGGCTTAGCGATTTCTAGGAAAATAAGGGCTTGCATTGTCAAATTATTTGGAAGTGTCAAGTTCCAAAACCTCAATGCCCTACATTATCAAATGATTTGGCAACATCATTTTCAAAACCAACTTTTTAGTCAATTTAATGTTCTTAAATTTCTATCATAAATTATCGACCGAAGTTGGTAATCTTGTGAAGTGAAAGTGCACTATATATGCTAGAAGCCTTTCTTACTTAATTTATTGTGATCAAGGAAAATTTTAAGGATGGAAATTTATCTTAAAGCTTAGAAACCTTGATGAATCCCACTAGTCCATAATATGGGATCTATAAAATGGTTAGAGATATTTTTTAAAAGATATTCAAATTTCTAATAATTTTATATAGTCTCTATATATTTTTTGGCGATTTTTAGGGTAAAATAGTTTCATACTATAAAATTTGGGCGAATCATTTTTAGAAAAAATGGAAATTAGCGAATATTTTCTTTTGGAAAAGTATAGAAAATTAGCCCAACTGCGAATATTAGCCCTTAAAATTTTCCCAATTTGTGATGATTGTATTTGTGAAGGTTGATTTTAAAGATGTTTTTATTTTTTATGTCCTCAGTGAAATTGATGAATTTAATTACAACTAAAAATTGCAAAGATTAAACTAAATTCTAATTTAACGAAGTTTCAAAAACTACAACAAATCTCTTTGAAAAAGTCCTAAATAATTTATTTATTGGTATCTAATAATTATGAGAATCTAATATAGGGAAAATCATACTCTAAAAAAAGAACTCTGATATTTTTATGTTTTTAGAAATGAAATGTTATGTAAATGAGTATGAGAAAAGAAATGATAAATCACTATTGTTCTGGCCAGAAATCATTATTAAACTAGAAATCATTCTCATTCTTGTACCGAAAATTAAATCATCAAATCGCCATTTCTTGAAAGGAACTCACTGAAACTGAAATGAAATCTTTCAATGTTATTGAAATAAATCACACGGGAAAAACTAATCTACAATAAAACACTGTTGCAAAGAAATAAAACTACGATTACTTCTACATTGAATTAAATAAAAAAGGGAAATTAATCTACATCTAATGACAAAGGCAAACCAACTAAGCATCTACTTTAAGTAACAAAATGAAATTATGGAAATGACTAAAACATTTAACACAGTAAGAACATAAATTGAAACTACATCAAATGACAAAAACAGAGCTATGAAAAACATTAATGAAATAGAACCTTCTCTATTTCATGGGGGTCTCCACAACATATGGTTTCAAATCTAATCCAACACTAGCTATGCATCGATTCTCCAAAATACTTCTTCATTTAAACAAATAATAAAACATAGTTTTTTATGAATTCATAGTCATATCATCATTCTCACTTTCAATACATTTTATAGTCCTATATTTATAAAATCATGTTCATTAACTGTTTTGAGGCTTTTACACCTATTTATACTAACAAATTAAACCTATAATAGAAAATAAGATTGCGTTACTTCACAATTTTCTAGTTGGCAAAGAAAATCGTGAAGCTTGATTGCTTCAGACTCTTCTCTTTCTTGTCCAACATTCGGTTGACCGTTGCTTTGACTGCGCATATCGGAAATTTCTTGCTTGATTTGGGTAAGATGGATAGGAGGAAATCCATGAGAGGATCATTCTCCACCTGTCCACATACTTCGCTAATTAGTTGGACCTTAGAACACATGGAACCATGGCGATGGCTACAGAAATGTGGATCGACTGCATAATTGCGTTAATTCTGTAGCTAAATACAAATTTTAATATGATAATAAGGAACATTTCAAAATATGAAAAATAGGTCATTAAAATACCTTAAAAAGTCAAAAAAATTTGTTTAACACTTGTTTGAGCTGATGGCGATGAAAAAAATAAGGAAAGATGAGTGAAAGGAAGTGTAAAAAATGAGGCAATCATGAGGCTCTACATTCCCCCACAAGGAGGTCATTGCATGTCCTCATGCAAAAACAAAAAATTTATGGTCCTTGACATGCTACTGCATATGCCCTGAAAATTCTTCTAAAACATTCAATTTTAATTTCTTTGCCTTCTTTCTAGTCACAACCATCCTTGGCTTTCTCATCAGGATTTTATACTTCAAGTTTATGACTTTCCTCTTAAGATCTTTATTCTTTTTCTTTAAAACATTTTTTTTCTTGTACCATAAGCCAAAATGCAAAAGGATATTGTAATTTTTAGTTTTCTCAATCTTGTTTTGCAACTTTAAGGCTTCATGCTCTTGTTTCATATGCATGTTTAGTATCTCCAACTCAAAAATTTCTTGTCTTAAGGTGTTCTCAACTCGAGGTTCTTGTGGACTATGAGGCTCAACTTCTTACCTCTGATCTAATACTGGTGTCTTCCTTGTATCTCTTATCTCTAGAGATTCAATGTAGTCATAAATTTTCTACTGTACAGGATCAATTTATGGGGTCCTTCGGCCTAGACTATGAGTAGGTGAAATAACAGTGGGTGATGGAACCTAGGTTTCTCTTCTAATTCAAAAAATTTTATATTTTTTGAAGATGGTTCTTTTACTGTTTGACTGAGTCTCGCACTTATTCTTATTGATGGAGGAGGGTTTTTAATTTTTTCCTTTTTCTTCCTTATCTTGGTCCCCTCTGTTTTTGTGGATCCACCCTTTTCTTTTTTCGTTTTCTTCCCTCTTCCTAATATTTTTCTTCTTAAGTTTCCCTAAAAATTTTGCAACGGGAACCTCATCTTCTGACTGTTCCCACGATGGTTGTTTTTCACTTTCAACAGGCTCTTGAATTTTTCTTTTCCTCCCCATTTTTACTTTGCTACTACTGGGTTGTTCTTGTGTAATATTCCTAAATTAGCATGCAGCTAATTGGAATATTCATTTTTTCTTTTTCCTTTTAGATAGATAAATAACGGGGTAGGGAGACCCATAAATATCTTTAGTAGGAATAAAATCCCTCTTAATGTGAAAAGAGATCATCATGATAGCTGGCTAAAGCACCTCCATGTGTGAAAATGGGAAAAAGCATGTGGAAAAGGTCAATGTTGACCAAATCAACAGTGTTGGTATAAAGAGAATGGATCATTAATGTGAAACAATGCAGAGTTAATGGGAGATAGTCTCCATGTGAGTAGTGTCTTCAATGAGTGGGACCCGAGATGATAAGGCTCACAAAGCATATAAATAAAGGAAATAAAACCATAGAATGCGTGTTAGATGATTATTGATTTTGATCTTTTTAGATCTGGATTTGTCAGCTGACATTTCTATGCATGCTTTTGTTGTTTAGCAGGGTCTGTTGTACTATTTAGTACAAGGGTGTTCCTGAGCGAGAATCCCACACTCATCCTCGGGGGAATTTGAGTGCTTACTCAAGAGAGATTATTGAGCTTTATAGTCCATATCTAGGCATCAGGCCAAGCTTCAGTCTTTAGCTACAACACAATTTCTATTTAGAGTTATGTTGTGTTGCAGGGTGTTGCGTTGGAGGATTGAGAGGGTTACTTTCAGTGTTGTATTTTCAGTGGAGGGGCATCATTTATATTGGGAGGCTAGAAAGGAAGACCCTGGAGCTTCATTTCATATTTTTGCACCAGGCCAATCTATTTCCACCTCCTACAGCATAGTTACATCATCAAACTGCATTATTTCATTGGGCATCTATAGGAGAGGTTTCAGTGCTTCAGTTGGAGGGTTAGATCTTCAGTGTTGGGATCAACCTTTCACTTGGAGGATATATTAGAGGAGATATATACATTTAGACATCAGATTCAACCACCTCCATCTAGTTATTCAGTTGCAACTGCAATTCAGCCCTAGGACTACATTCTGGCATTTTTGTGTTTTGGGTATTTCCGGAAACCCTTTCTGGGTTGTCCTGGAAATGTGTCTTGGAGCATAGATCTCTAGCCCCAACAAATTTTGAGCTATTTAACAATAGATATACATTTTTATATAATTCCTGTAGTAGTTTATGCCCTAAAACTGTGTTGTCTTGGTTCATGGCATTTGTTTAGCAGTTATTTCTCATGTATTGACATATTTGCTTAGTAGAGGCTCGTTTGGTATTACTTGAGAGACACGATCCTCAAGATATTGTGCCTATTACTTGCTGATATGATTAATAATATGGTTGTACATTTTGTATCGTGTAATGGTGTATTAATGTATTCATTGCTATTTTCCATGTTTATGTGCCATTTTTCTACTTTCCCCATTTGAGAATATTATAGTGGTATCAGAGCATAATCTTGGCTCGGCCTGTGAGTTTTAGCTAATATGCTATAAGAAGAAGAAGAGATCCAAAGTGATGGAAGGAATGAGTTTTGTCTCATCTCTTTTTAGATCTGTGAAGTACCTCTCCAAGGAGGTCAAGAAAATGAGAGAGGAGAGAAGCAATGAGACCTCTAGAGGGTTTCAAGATGAGGAAGGTCCATGCACTTCCTATCAGCAGAAGAAAGAACTGGTATAGCATAGAGCTCCAAAGAAATATTCTATGCCCTTTTCTTTTGAAGCAGAAGATAAAAGGCATGGAGATTGAGGACACTTAGATCATGAGATTCTAAGTGAGTATCTTGCATAATATAAGTCTCAATCAAGAGCTTTCAAGGAGAATCTAACTCTCCCACAGTTCATTCAACTTAAAGAAGAAAGAAGACCTTTTATCAATAGAAGAAAAAGCACAATAGATTTATATTTTCTACATTTTATGGGTTATCCACATGCACATCAAGGGCTTGGGGAATGGATTTGGATGCATTCTTTCTACTACATCCAGTAGTAGAAAGAGAAGTTGTTTAGATTGCAGCGCTGCACCTTGAGGGTGAAGAAAACATTTGGTGGTTCAACCATTTGAGTCATGCAAGGGTGATTGCATATGTATATTTTACTCAAAGCTTGATCAAGAATTTCTATATGAAGAGACCAGAGAAGCCAAGGGAATAGGTCCATATTATTATTCCAAATGAAGAGAAACTTCCACCACCATTTGGTGAAGGAGTACTTGCATCAGGAGAAGTAACACTTGCACCTTTGCAAATTGGTCTTGATATCTTGACATTTAGAGTCCCATGAATTATTTAGGAGATGCATGAGGAGGAGACTTATACCAGCACTGGTGTAGCCATAGAGGAGCAACCATCATCATCAGTAGTTGGGGAAGTCATCACACCAAAGGAAGGAACCCTTGTATTAGTACAAGATGTTCCCAAGCTTTACGAAGGTATGCACATATTTCCACTTCCTATTATTTCATCACATCATATGGAGGATTGTGGGGACATGCCACCAGGGTAAATACATGAACTAGGATCAAAGCACATTGCTTATTTGGAGCAGAAGACTAACATTACGCAGAGGACCCTTGATTTTTTCAAGGAAGAGATATATAACCATCCTAGTTTCTCATTGATGAGCTGCACATAACACTTTGGGTTGGAGTGTAGAGTTTTCAAGGATAGGATGAGAATTTTCCTAAACAATCTAATGCATAACTATATGTTTAGCATTGAAAATAATCATGAGACAACCTATGTATCATCATGGAGATCAGCAGCGCTGTCATGGAGTAGCATTGATGATTTGGGGGCCAAATAGTATTGGAACATTTTGATGACTAGTATACTTGTGTAGTAACGGATAGGCAGATGGTTGATGGAGGAAATATTATGATAGATAAAATATCCCATTATTATGATGGATCCTTCTTGATGAGCACTTCACAGCTCAATGAGGAGCTTTGGCCTACAACATATTTGGATCCTTATGGGGTCAACTTGGTCATTGATGTGTGGTCTTCATTTGGAGATCTCCAGGAGGTTGTATTTCAAAATCCCATGAAGTGAAAAGGTAGTAATCTGATTTTGGAGGATGGAATTCTCCATTGGAGGGATACCAATTTTGAGCATGGAAGGAGACACCCACATTTGGATGAATGGGTGTGGATGGTGAGCAAGGGGTTGGTGAGTCACTTGCAGATCTATGACATAGGGTAGGAAGAGGCATGGATGCACTGGCTACTCCTGAAAGAGTTTTGCCATCATGTGGAATATCCTATTTATAGAGGTATGTTATGGTTTGAGGAATTGCATGGCACCCATATGATATGGAAAAATAATATTTGGTTGTATGGGGCATTCTACAATTCAATCATCATGATGTTACTACATGACTTGTATGATGAGGAGATGAGGAGACAGCAAGAGTTGTTGTTTCTTTGGAAACTCTTGGGAGAGTATGGGCTGATTTTCTCCTATACTTTGCATGATGCTGCCGAAGTAGATGGTGGCACAATCATGGTGCAAAGGGGCTACTCCTTAGCTTTGGAGAATCTGTAGGTACTTCCACTTTGGAAGGAATCTCCCATATGTAGTAGCATTATGGTAGATGACTTTGGCATTTGGAATTTCAAAGAATGGATCTATGAGATGACAAGAGCCTTATTACAAAGGCCAACAATGCTATCACTTGGGAGCTTGGGTTTTTTGATGGAGTGTTCCAAGGATCACTTCACATATGATGCACTTGGTGGACAAGTGAGAGATGAGATTGATGGAGTAGTGGATGGAGACATCTATTACCATGATATGTTCTTCTTGACTTGGATCTCCAAGCATAAGAAGAAGGCCTTGCATGCAATACATGGTTCATTCCTTTCCATTCATAAGGGTCTCATGGAGACATATTCGACCACTATGGAGAGATCATCCAAGGATATCATTATCAGCCTACTATCAATACATGGTAAGAGTTGTGTTTTTGCGCTTATTGATCATCTAGCATAGTATTTGCATTCTCTTTCCATTGATATATAGTTCATTGCTCCACAAGAGGGCAAGGTTCTATTTGGGCTTCATGGTCTTTTTAAGACCTACATCAGTGATGGGGATAACCATTTCTTGCATGAATTTGGGCAAGTGTTGCACTATTCCTTGGATGCTCAGTTGATACACAATGCCATTTACTATTTACTAGTAGTTGAGATGACATGCACAACTAGCAAATTGTTGGGAGACAACTTGCCATATTATGTTCTGAAACAAAAATTAGAAAAACTGCACTATAACCATTTGGAAAACTATTGGTACCTTCCATCGCTTCAATTACATTCAGTATATTTCTCATTTGGATCCCATATTACGATGATATTCTATTGAATTTTATATGGGAGGATTTGGGCAAGAACTAGAGAGGGGGCATTTGAAGATCGAGTTGCCTTCTTGTCTCTTGAAGGAAACATTATTGCAGCCCAATACCAGAAAAAACTCTACACTTATCATAATTGGAGAGAGTGACAGCATGGGATAAACAAATTGGTCTATCATGTTTAGCTATGAAGCCCGCCTACATTGCAGGAGCCAAAGGTGGAGGAGTTTTTCCATGAGTTACCATTTTGGAGGATGGCTCACTTTGTGTGGATGATAGCTTGGGGATGGGAGCCATTCCAAATATATTTCAGATTCCATGCCTCAAGAAGGCCTCTAGACAGCATATAGTTGCCTCCATGGATATCCCACTACTACATGATGAGAGCCATTTGGATTTTTCACCAAAGGCTAGCTTATACATTTGGGAGGAGAAACTTAGGGACATATTAATGAGAGAGCATCTTGTTCATTGGAGGAAATTATCATATGAGGATGCTACAGGAGGAGAGGAGGCTCTTCAATTCTATCCTTGCAGTTTCTTGAGGACAAGCAACATTTGGGAGGGGAGGATTGTAATATTCCTAAATTAGCATGCAACTAATTGGAATAATCATTTTTTATTTTGTCTTTTAGATAGATGAATAAGTGGGTAGGGAAACCCATAAATATCTTTAGTAGGAATAAAATCCATCTTAATGTTAAAAGGGATCATCATGATAGATGGATAAAGAACCTCCATGTGTGAATAGGGGAAAAATAATGTGGATAAGGTCAATGTTGACCAAATCAACAATGCTGGTATAAAGAGAATGGATCATCAATGCGAAACAACGTAGAGTTAATGGGAGATAGTCTCCATGTGAGTAGTGTCTTTAATGAGTAGGACCCAAGATGAGAAGGCTCATAAAGAATATAAGGAAAGGAAAGGTAACCATAGAAGGCATGTTAGATGATTATTGATTTTTATCTTTTTAGATCTGGATTTGTCAGATGACATTTCTATGCATACTTTTGTTGTTTAGCAAGGTCTGATGTAATTTTTAGTACAAGGGTGTTCTCGAGCGGGAATCCCACACTCATCCTTGGGGGACTTCGAGTGCTTACTCAGGAGAGAATATTGAGATGTATAGTCCACATCCAGGCATCAAGCCAAGCTTCAGTATTTAGCTACAGTGCAGTTTCTGTTCAGAGTTGTGTTGTGTTGCATGGTGTTGTGGTGGAGGATTGAGGGGGTCACTTTCAGTGTTGTATTTTCAATGGAGGGGAATCTTTTCCATTGGGAGGATAGAAAGGAAGACCCTAGAGCTTCATTACATATTTTTTCACCAGGCCAATATATTTCCACCTCCTACAACGCAATTTCATCATCAAACTGTGTTATTTCATTGGGCATTTCTAGGGGAGGTTTCATTGCTTTAGTTGGAGGGTTAGATCTTCAGTGTTGGGATCAAACTGTCACTTGGAGGATCACTTGGAGGAGATCTATACATTTGTACATCAACTTCAGCCACATCCATCCAGTTACTTAGTTGCAACTACAATTCAGCCCTAGGCTACATTCCAACATTTTTGTGTTTTGGGTATTTCCAGAAACCATTTTTGGGTTGTCTTGGAAATGTGTTTGGGAGTATAGATCTCTAGCCCCAACACCTTTTGAGCTATATAACATCAGATATACATTTTTATATCATTCCTGTAGTATTTTATACCCTAGAATTTCACTGTCTTGGCTCATGGCATTTGTGTAGTAGCTATTTCTCATGTATTGACATATTTTCTTAGTAGAGGCTTGTTTTGTATTGCTTGAGAGACTAGATCCTCAAGATCTTGTGCCTATTATTTTTTGATATTGTTAATAAGATGGTTATAAATTTGTCTCATTTAATGGTGTATTGATGTATTCACTACTATTTTCCATGTTTATGTGCTATATTTTTTCTTTCCCCATTTGGGAATATTACATCTTGGTTTACTTGTTTGAAATGATTTTGAGTTAGGAAAATTTCCCAAGTATCCCCTAGAATTTTAAGGTAAAATTCAATGAGAATTTTAATAAACCCATGATGATACATTTTGTTGTTTATAAACTAGATTCTCCTTTGAAAATTTCCTGACATTTTCCTTAAGCTATTAAACAAGAAGTATGGAAGATTTAACTCACTACCTTCAAGAAAATTAATCAACGGTCTAACATGATAAAATAACATGCATCCAAATATTCCCTCACGGGTGACAAATTTTTGAATTATTAATAGAAAATTCCTCCATTTTCCTTTAAGTGTTGTGCTAGGTATTCCATTTTTAAAGATGGTGGTAGCCATACCTAAATGTTTTAGAAAGACTTTCCATTCTTCACCTTCGATTCCTATGTTTTTGAACCACCTCTCTCTAGTTCTTGGCAGTCCAGTGGCTTCAACAATGAAAGACTCTGTTATTGCAAATTTGACATCTCCAATTTCGATTTTCATTCGATTGAAAGATCTAAAAAATGACTTAGTTACCTCCTTATTAAAACCTTAAAAATTCTCCATGGAACTAAGCCACTGTGCATTTTGTAGCACCTCTTTTACATATGGGTAACCTTCCATGAACTTCCTTCCTTCTGGTTCTGTCCTTGCTATTTCTCCCATGGTTTGATAAATTTTTACTTAAGACTTCCTTTTTGATAGGGTATGAGGGTTTCAATTGGTGGTATGAATGAGAGCTTCAGAATGAATAAGAGCGCGAGTGATTGAGGCTTCAATATTAACGAGAATGTGAGTAAGGTCAAGAAGAACTTACCGTTACAGTATGAGTTGGGTGATTTCAAAAATTAAATCAAATTTGATGTTGGAGCATTTGTGTAATGATGAGGGGTTAAATGGCGGAGTTTTATATTTGAATTGATTTAATATGATCAACTCTTATTAATAATTTTTTTGAATTGGTGGTATATAATTCCCATATAATTCATATGCCAATGTTTAAATTCTTATTATTAAATATTTTTTTTGCATTTGCATACCTTTGAATTGTTGTTGCTAACCCTTGATTGTTTATTTTTGCATTGTCTTTACGTGCTCTCAGTGAATTCTTCAATTGCTTCAGTCAAAAACGTTCCTGTCACATATTAGCCACAAAAATCTATCAGAGCTGCTGAATCACATTAATTATTTGAAAAGGAAAATGGATGCAAAGAAAATGAAATTTTAGAACAAGAATAAAGAAAATTTTAGGTGCCAAAAATTTTGGTTTTCACGTTAGATTTTTTGTAATGCCAACAATTGTTGGTTTTCAGGATTATACATTCATTTTATATATATATATATATACTTTTTTTCTTTTTCTTTTTATTCTCTCTTTTTTTTTTCTTTCTTTAATTAATAAAATGAAGGAAGGATTCTAAGTCGGATAAGAAGGATTGTTCTTAACCAACTTTATATCAGATTTGTCTTGAAAAATATTAAAAAATTCCTCACTTTTTCAATGGCTTATGATAGATTTTTATTCGATGTGCATTTACGCGGAGAGGAACTTTTTCTTTATTAATGGTTCTAATACTAACTGCTACATTATCAATGGTTCTCTCTCAATCTCATAAGGCTCAAGCCAGTGAGTTTGAAATTTTCCTTGAAAATCCTTGAACTTTGAATCAAAGAGTAGTGCCCAATCTCCTGATTGAAATTTTATTTCTTTTATATATTTATCATGCCATCTAGATCTCTGTTGCTGAACTAGGTTGGTATTTTGAATAACACCTTATCTTATTTCATCAAGCTCTTTGAGTTATTCCATTCTATGCTTTTGTGCCTTTGATAGGTCAAGTCCCAACTTAACTATTGTCTTGAAAGTTTTTATTTGCAACTTAATTGGAAATAGGACTTGCTTCCCATAAACGAGTTCATAGGGAGTGTGTCCTATAATACTTCTCCATGTATTTCAGTAGGCCCATAAAGCTTCTGGTAGATTTTATACCTAGTCCCTTCTATGAAAATTTATACTCTAGGTAAGGATTGCTTCAATCACTTTGTTAGTAGATTCTACTTGTCCATTTGCTTGTGGATGATATGGAGTAGACTTTCTATGCTTAATTTTTTATTATTTTACTATCTCCTGCACCATCTTGGATGTGAATTGAGTACCATGATCTATCACAATTTCCCTTGGGACACCAAAACGAGTAAAAATATCCTAAAAAATAAATGAAACTACACCATTTTCAGTAGAAAAATAAAGTGCTTTAGATTCTACCCATTTAGTGACATAATCAGTGCATACAAGAATATACCTCTTTTGTCTTGATGGTGGATTGATTGGTTGACAAAATCCAGAGCCCATTTTTCAAAATTTTCAATAAGTACCTGAGGTTATAAAGGCATTTCATCTGAAGGAACATGTTTCCCCATTATTTGAAAACTATCACATCTCTTAACACATTCTTTGGCATCCTTAAAAAGGGAAGGCCAATAATATCCCAAGAGGAGTTTGTAAGTAATTATTTTGTCAGCTAAGTGTCCCCCACATGGTTCATCATGACATGCTTTTAGTATCTCAAGTATTTCTTCTTCTCTCACAGATCTTCAGAAGATGAGATCTGGACTTGTCTTGTACAATTATTCATTTATACATGAATAATATGCACTCATTTGAATTATATTTCTCTTTTCTCTAGGAAAAAAATATGATGGTAACTTCCTTGTGGAAAAAGTAGTTAGAAATATCTGAAAACCATGGATATTTAGTAGATATTGAAAAAATATATTCATCATGAAAACTATCTTCTACAGGTATATCGTTATTATCATTTTGAATTCTAGATAAAAAGTCAGCAACTATGTTTTGTTTTCCAGGTTGATCTAAAATGGTAATATTGAATTCTTGCAATAATAATAACCATCTTTTGACTCTTCCATTGGTAATTGATTTATTCATTAAATATCTAATTGAAAAATGATTTGTATGAATGAAAGTTTCATAACCAATGATGTAATGTCTGAATTTGTTAATGGCATGGGCAACAACTAAAAGTCTTTTTCAGTAAAAGTATAATTTAACTTTGTAGGAGTCAAATTTTTACTTGTCTAGTAAATGGAATAAGGACTCAATTCTTTTTTTCCCAATACATCTCCCAGAGATGTATCTGAAGCATCGGTTGATATATGGAAAGGAAATTTCTAGTTTGGTCCCCTTAATATGGGTGCTTCAAAAATATTTTATTTCAAAGTTTCAAAGGCTTTTTGACAATCAAGATTACAACTGAATTCACAATATTTTGTAACCAATTTGAAGAGTGGAGATGCAATTTTCGTAAATTTTTATAAATCTTCTATAGTATCTAGTGAAAGAAAGAAAACTACTAACATCTATTTGACAAGTTGGAGTTTCTAATTTGGAAATAACTTCTTCTTTACATGAGTCCACCTTAATTCCATTTCCTGAAATATGGTGTCCTAAAGAAATCCCCTCACTAAACATCATAAAACCATTTTCATGACTTAGTGAAATATTTTATTCCTTACATATTATGAGAACATTTTCCAAATTTTCAAGGGCTTCTCCAAAATAATTTCCATATATTGTAAAATCATCCACACAAACTTCCACACAATCATGAATTAGGTAAGAGAAAATACCTAATACTGCTCTTTGGAATGTTGTTGGTGCATTGCATAATCCAAAAGAAAGTACTTGGTAAGCATAGCTTCCCCATGGACAGGTAAAAGTGGTTTTGTATTGATCTTTTGGTGCTACCTGAATTTGATTATATCCACTAAAATCATCCAAAAACGAAAAATATTGCTTCCCTGCTAATGTATATAAAACATGATCTATGAAAGTAAGTGGAAAATTATATTTCAAAGTATTTTTATTCAACTCCCTATAATAAATACAGACTCTCCATTTTCCATTTTTTTAGGGACAATTACTAAAGGTGAAACCCATTGAATGTCTAATGTTGGATAAATAAAATTGACATTTAACAGTTTCTATAGTTCCTCAAAAATTTCCCTTAAGTTTGGATTCATTCTTCTTTGAGGTTGTCAGATTGGTATGTAATTTTCTTCGATATATATATGATGCATGAAACTTTTAGGATTGATTCCTTTCATGTCAGTGTATCCCCATGCATATGCAGAAGAGTGTTTCCATAATTTTTCCATCAATTTCTTCTTTTGAAATTCTTCCAAATTTTTATTTATATTTAAAGTTTTCCGTGGAAAATTTTCTATTTAAGAGTTTTTGAATTCTTTCATAGAATATAAAGACATTTTTCTGGATGATAGATATTCAATATTGCATTGTTCTTGAAAATTTTGACTACTCTCACATTGTGAAGATACTTCAATATTTTCTATTGAATTTAAAATTTGATTTTCTTCACTGATTTGCGAGGTAGTAAAAGTAGGTTCTTTATCATCATCATCCATCCATTCTTAATTTTCTACCTCTATTATTTTTTTTGCAGGTGGATATAATGTGAATTTCTTCGTTGAACTTCGATCAGAGATAAACATATCACCATATCTACGACTGAGAAAAGCATCAACTGTAGCTAACCAAGGTTTTCCTAAAATTAATGGATTTCCTCCTAAGTTATTATTGGGTGTTAAGATCATAAAATCAACTAGATATTTCCAAGAATCTAAGGATACATAAATGTCTTCTAATACACCATTAGGTTTAATTACAAGAATATCTATTAGTTGTAACAATGTTGGTGTATATTGAAGATTCGGAAGCCTTATTTGATCCATGGTTTGTTTACTCATATTGTTTATGGTTGCTCCTAAGTCGATCAATGTGTTTGGAATTTCGACACCATTGATATGTGTTTTCACAATGGGACTTCCTCGATATAAATATTTCTGTATTTTTGTTTTTCCCATCATGATGTCTGTAATTTTTCCAACTAATTGTATTCTTTTGACTTATTTTCTTTTACTTCCCGATTTCTTTATACTTAACTCCCTTATTATCTTTGCAAGGATTGGAAATTCTTTGATAGCTTGTAGCAAAGGGATTTTTATGCAAACATTCTTAATCTCATCTAACATATCATAATCAGGCATCATGATCTATTTTTCCACCCCTTTTTCAATTTGTAATATTTTAGGGAAAGGTGGTTTGAGACAGATACTGAAGGTTGTTCTACAATGGGAGTTGAGTTTATTGGAGTATCATGTGTAAGAGTGGTTTGTTTTTAATATTTTCTTTGTAATGAAGATATGTCTCTTTTTTAAAATAACTATTTTTCTATTGAGGATTTTCATTTTTATGAAGAGATATCTCTTCATCAGAATGATCATCCTTTGATTTTTCCTGAATAACAACATTTGGTAATTTCTTTTCTAATACTCCACCAGATCAAACTTGGACATTATTAAGATCCAATGGAGTTATCATATAAGTATGAAAATTTTGTCCCTCCATGTTGTAAGCAGATTGAGAAGTTTTATTGTTTGGGTTTGGAAGTGGTTGAGCACGTAATTGATTTGGTCATTGTGGAAATTCTAATGAAAGTGGTGGATTTTTATTTTGAAACTAAGGTTGAGGTTGTTGACTAGACTGAGGAAAATGTTGTGGTGGGAAGTTCAAAGAGTATTTTAGATATTGGTGATATTGATAATATCTATCATAAGTATTTTTCCATCCTTGTGTCCAAGTTTGGGATTGAGACCAAGGCTGCCATGGCATTGGTGCAATCCAGTTATTTTGTGGTGGTTGAGTATACGTCTGAGTGTTGAAACCTTGAGTTTGTTATCCTTTCCATGGTCTTCTAGCAACAAAAAAAAGAGGATCGATTTAATTTGGAATCACTTCCTCTTGGTAGAAAACTTTAAGACGTGGAATTGAAGGGATTTTTTTATATCATGATTCTATGTACATATAACACAATTTTCTACACTTTCAAATATTTTATCACTCCACCAGATTCCTAAGGCTGAAGAAGGAATCCCAACAGAGGTAACCATAGACCAAGCTTTTAACTTGGTAGCTAGCCCTACCAATTAAGAGAGGGATATCTCCAAAAAACATAGCCTAAGAGGTTGAATGGATTAGGATTTTAGGCTAGGTGTGATTTCATGGTTTTCAATAATTGATTTTGGTTGGGATGTTGGATGAAAGTATGGTCAAGGAAACTAGCTCAAGTAAAATGAAATAGGGTTGCAAAGATTCAATGTGGCAAGGTAGGCCTAAATATTATCACTTTAATATGATTTTGATGAGATGGTTCTAAGACTGATGAAAAGCTAGGAAGAGCATGGGAGATGTATTCTTCCTAAACTGAGGAAAATGGAAAAATTATGATAACTTTCCCTAAACAAAGCATGAGAAAGCATGTATTCTGCATATCAACATGAAAGATATCACACAACAGATATGTAATTAACATGAAGAAAACACATTATAACATATGAAACTGAAGGAAAAACAATGATAAACATCATACCACATGTATCCCAAAAAATAGTGGCAACGCTTCTTTATTAATTGGCCAAACTGAGTACAATTGTCCTTGATCAATACAGTAGCATCCAAATTGATTCAAACCTTTGAAAATGAGTCAAAAGTATAATATATAGGCCTCAAAAAACCTCTCCCAACCTCAGGGGTTGAATCACTAAGTTGAGGATCTGATCCAGAATAATTCGAACTGATACCTAGAGTGTAGGGAGGTCCAAGTGACTCATTCCTAATTACATTCAAACTGATTCATTTGACTTGAGGATAACTTTTACCTAATGAATCTACCCCTAGGGAAATTATCCACAACAAATTACAATTACCATGCTCAATTACATAGGTAAAATATTATTTTCTGAGATAAAGTCAAAAATTACAGTGAACAAACAAAAATATCAGCAAATGGTCATATGCGCCCTCCCTGTTCAAGGCTGATTTTTACTAGTTTGTAGGCGTCCAAATCAGGCCCACGATGGCTTGTTGGAAATCCCTTAAAGTCTTATTTCTGAATATGACTCTAGTTTTCAAAATGAAGCTGATTTGACCCCTCAAAATTTTATTCTCCCAAGAATGCTCTGTGTGCAATGCCTAGGCTAAAATAGGGGCATAAATGTGATTTTTAGCTAGTTTTTTGCCCTTTTCACTTGTCAAATCTGAAAATCAAGGCTGGAAAAGTGGTATTTTAGAATTAATTTTTCCTTAGTAATCCATTGGTGGTATAATTTTCCTCAAAAAGTGCCCCAAACATTTGCGCAATGCCTTAAGGTTGTGTGCCCTCGCTTAAGACTGTGTGCCCTCACAGAAGGTTGTGTGTCCTCCAACTTTCAGACCACTTTTGGAGGCCTTCTGGTTGTCCAAATTAGGCCCAGAATAGCTCATTCGAAATAATATCTTGTATAATTTTAAAATGTGCCTTTATTTTGTAGAATGGACGTGATTTGTCCTATCAACAATTGATTCTCCCAAGACTAGTCAAAAAGAGTAGAATGAGGGTGAAAAAATGAAATGTGATCTTATAGGCAACGTTAGGAGGTCTTACTCAACTCCCATTTGATCTTAGGATAGCTCATTGGAAATATATCTCTGCCTAGTTATCATTTGAATCATCAATAAAGTCATTGGGACACTCCATTTAGGAGAAAATTTGATTTTCCCAAGGTCACTCCAAAAGTGCAACAAACCTCTTGTAGCAACTGTATTTTTGAAATTTCTCCAAAACCATGATACTTGTGTAAAAAATGAAGGGTATTTTTCTTCCTTGGCATATGTCGGACAAAAAAATATATTAATTTTTTCAAATTCATCTTAGTTTGGTCAGAAACAAAGTTTGAAGAAAAACCGGCCCTATGTGTGGCAAATGATTTGTCCCTTGGAATGACTTCTTGAAAAATGGTGGGGAAATGATGTTTATGAGATGAAATTATCTCATAATTGCTGATATGACCTCCCTTGTGCCTCCTCTACTCAAATTTCTCTGATTCCATAGCAAACCCTAGCTCAGTGGGAGAGGAAATTAGGGTTTGGTGTAGGAAAAATAAGGGATTTAGGACTACCTTATAGAGGGATGGGAATGAAGGGGTTAGGGGGTGTATAAATTCTTGGGGAAATTTTTGGGGATAGGGATAGATGTTAGAGAGTAGGGAAAAGTGGGATTTCAAGGATTGAGTGAGGGGAAGGGATCCAAAATGGAAAAACATAGGCCTAGTCTAGAAAAGTGTCAAATTGTAGCAATAGGCTAAGGCTTGTGGAAAAATAATGATTTTGAGGGATAGGAGTGATGGGAAGTGTTTAGGAAGGTATATTAAGGCTAGTGGAATGTGTAAGAGCATTAGGATACAATTCTTGTTGATGATTTAACCATGGAAGTCATGAAACCAAGAAAAATGTCCTCAAAACCCTAGGAGAGGGCAATGAGCTTTCCAAGCACAACTGAGAGACAAATATGGAAAAAAAAAAGCCACTTACTTGGAAATGATAGTTTGGAACCTGAAATTGTTGAAGAAATTTTACTATTACTACTTCTTTAAAAGATGAATTTGATGGTGAAATAACCAATTTTCATGATTTTGACCCTATGACCTAATGATGGCACAACATGGAAGAATGAGCTGAATGATGACCATAATAAAAATGGGACTATTTCAAAAATGAATGACCTAACCATGGAGGTGAAATGGGTAGTAATGATATCAATATCCTAATCAGTGACAAAAATTTTGCATGATCTAGTGGAATGATAAAAAATTTCTGAATGGAACCCTAATATGAATATGAAAAGAGTGATTTTGATCATTGATGGTAGAATGCCAATTCTGACACTAAAATTAGCCTTATTGGGGATGTCATCCCCTTGGAGGTGTCAAGAACACCATAGACCAAGTGCCTAATCATTGGGCCAATACGGTAAAAAACAACTCAAACTGAAATTCATGACTAAATACTGAAAACTCAATGACGCAAACTGACTTTGAAACTGACTGAACAATGACTCAAAACTTAACTTACTTTTCTAAAAACTGAACTTGGAAATGGTAGAAACTCAATGAAGCTCCATGGCATTCACTTTGGGCTCCAAACTCCACTACTTTTCTACTTGACATTTGCAAGAAAATGAATGAGAGATGCTTACTCCTGTGAGCTTATTAATCACACCCTTTCCTATTGTAACTATTGGAAATGACTACTAACACATGTAAGGGAAAAATTCCAATGAAGCCAATCAAGCAGTTGGATACCTGATTTTCCTCTGGTTACACTATCTACAAAAAGCTTGAATATTAGAAAATCAACATACAACTGAAGTTGAAAACATGATCCAAAACAAGACAACCAACCAGATCTAATAACTGCAACAAAATAGCAAAAGGATCTTGAAAAGCATGTGCAAAGAACAAATATTGATGATCAGAAAGAAGACCAGGGCAACTGTCAATTTGAATTTTTTTCTCTTTATGATCCAAAGGAAACACATCAGTGTGATTCTCCATTGTTTTCCCCTTTTCAACCATTGTTTGTTGTTCTTGTTGATTTTTCTCCAACGCAAAATCATCCTCATATGTCATGGAAACTAGATTGTCATTTTTCTTATCACACTTATCAATCATAAGAGGGAAAACTTCATATTGTTCTTGAAACTATAAACATACATTCCTATCATTTACCACATAATCATACAAATAATATTTTTCACTTACTTGAATAAATATCTCATCTTTTTTTACAGAAAGGGACTGGATTACGTCCTCTTGAATACTTTGTTGTAATGGGATGAGAAAACTTAGGTAAATAACTATATTTTCTTCATTCGAGGTGATATCAACAATAGAGCTCTCGTTCATGGGATCATCTTCTGTTGCAAGTAGATCTGAATAAGACCTCATCTTCCATCACTTTCAACTATACAAAGATCTTTAGCATGCTGCAAACTTTCATGAGCATCTTGATAAGTATCCTCTAAGTTTTCTTTATGTTGCTGAAATGGATTTTAATACAGGGCTTCCATGATCTTATCGTCCATGAATTCATCATCTCCATAAAATTTCTCAATATTTTCAATAAAACTATCAACATGTTTACAACAGTTTTGAACTAATATTAAGGATGGACAAGGTTATTTATACCTTTCAAAGAACATGGTATGAAAATCCTTTAAAAAATAAATAAAAGCAGGCGACAAATTTTCATACCAAGATCAGACTTCACCTTCCAAAGTGTCCATGAATATCTTCATCAAGCAGTATTTAGGAAAATCAATATTTAATCTATGCACATGCACATGGAATCTCACCAGATGAAGAGAAGCATCATTAACTTTAACATATTTGAAATTTGGAAGATATGTCATCCAATCAACTCGAGATATGCGATTCAGAAGACCTGGTATGTGATTTCAGCTCATGGGAGCATACCTTCAAGCAATTGAATCGATTTTGATAACAATGAAGTCACCAAGAAGTTCTTCGAGCTACCGGTTTTGATGCAATGGAATGTCCATGAAGTGTTGATTTTATGGATCTTTCAGTTAATGGAGTCACCAGGTGAATGGTACAGTCTTCATATGTGTCCAACTACTGTTCACCATCAAAAATTAGATCTAAATTTGTTGTTCTTTCCTAGGGAAGATATGATCTTTCAGTCCTTGGCAACGACGCCATAATTTTATCACTCTTCTAGATTCCTAAGGCTAAATAAAGAATCCCAATAGAGGTAATCACATACCAATATTTTAACTTTCTAGCTAGCCCTACCAAGTCGGAGAGGGCTCTCTCCACAAAATATGACCTAGGAGGCTGAATGGATTAGGATTTTAGGCTAGGTGTGAGTTCAGGGTTTTTGATAATTGATTTTGGTTGGGCTACTGGATGAAAGTATGGTCAAGGAAACTAGGCCAGGGAAAATGAAATAAGGTTATAGAGATTCAATGGGGCAAGGTAGGCATAAATATTGGAATTTTAAGATGACTGTGATGAGATGGTTTTAAGACTGATGAGAAGCTATAAAGAGCATGGGAGATGTATTCTTCCTAAACTGAGGAAAATTGACAAATTATGATAACTTTCCCTAAGTAGAGCATGAGAAAGCATGTATTTTTCTTATCAGCTTGAAAGAGATCATACAACATATATGTAATGAACATGAAGAAAACACATTATAACATATGAAACTAAAGGAAAAACAATGATAAACACCATACCACATGTATCCCCAATAAATATCTACAACTCTTCTTTATTAACTGGCGAAACTGAGTAAAATAGTCCTTGATCAATACATTAGCATCCAAACTAATTCCAAACTTTTAAAATGAGTCAAAAAGTACAATATATAGGCCTCAAACAACCTCTACAAACCTCAGGGGTCGAATCCCTAAGTTGAGGAGTTGATCCACAATAATTTTAACTGATACCTAGAGTGTAGGGAGGTCCAAGTGACTCATTCCTAATTACATTCAAACTGATTCATTTGACTTAAGGATAAATTTTACCTAATGAATATACCCCTAGGTAACTTATCCACAACATAATTAAAATTTCCATGCTCAATGACATAGGTAAAATTATTATTTTCTGAGACAAAGTAAAAAATTATAGTGAAAAACCAAAAATATCAACCAATGGTCGTATGCGCCATTTTTCTGTCATATGCGCCCTCCTTGTTCAAGGCTGATTTTGACTAACTTTTAGGTGTCCAAATCAGGCCCAAGATGGCTTGTTGGAAAGCCCTTCAAGTCATATTTCTAAATATGACTTCAGTTGTCAAAATGAAGCTAATTTTACCCCTCAAAATGTCATTCTCCCAAGACTTCTTTGTGCACATAGCCTAGGCCAAAATAGGGGCAGAAATGTGTTTTTTAGCTAGTTTTTTTCCCTTTTCACTTGTCAAATATGAAAATAAAGGCTGGAAAAGTGGCTTTATGGATTGAATTTTTCCTGAGGAATCCATTGGTGGTCTCCTTTTCCTTAAAAAGTACCCCAAACATTTGCGTAATGCCTTAAGTTTGTGTGCCCTCACCTAAGACTGTGCACCCTCGCAGAAGGCTGTGCACGCTCCAAAGTGCATACCACTTTTGGAGGCCTTCCCGGTGGCAAAATTTGGCCTAGGATATCTCATTGCAAATATTATCCTGTATAATTTCCAAATATGCATTTATTTTGTAGAATGGACTTGATTTGACCTGTCAAAAATTGATTCTCCCAAGACTGGTCAAAAATTGTAGAATGAGGGTGCAAAAATGAAATGTGATCTTATAGGAAACATTTAGAAGTCTTACTCAACTCCAAAGTGATATTGTTATAGCTTATTATAAATATTTCGTTGTCTAGTTATGATTTGACTCATCACAAAATTCATTTGGACACTCCATCTATCAGAAAAATTAATTTTCCCAAGGTCACTCGAAACGTGCAACAAACCTCTTGTAGAAACTGTATTTTTAAAATTTCTCGAAAACCATGAGACCTGTGTAAAAATTGAAGGAATTTTTTTTTCCCTTGGTCGATTATGGACAAAAACATCTCTTATTTTTGTGAAATTCATCTCTGTTTGGTCAGAAACACAGTTTGAATAAAAATCGGCCCTATGTGTGGAAAATCATGTCCCTTGGAATGTCTTCATAAAAAATGGTGGGGACATGATGTTTATGAACTGAAATGACCTCATAATTTCTGATATGACCTACCTTATGCATCCTCTTCTCATATGTCTCTGATTCCATAGAAAACCCTAGCGCAATGGGAGAGGAAATTAAGGTTTGGTGTAGGAAAAACAGGGGATTTAGGACTACCATGTAGAGGGAGGGGAATGAAGGGGTTAGGGGCTGTATAAATCCTTGGGGAAATTTTGGGGGATATGGATATATGTTAGAGAGTAGGGGAAAGTGGAATTTCAAGGATTGAGTGAGGGGAAGGGGTCCAAAAGGGAAAAACGCAGGCCTAGTCTAGAAAAGTGTCAAATTGTAGAAATAGGCTAGGGCTTGTGGAAAATGATGATTTTGAGGGATAGGAGTGATGGAAAGTGTTTAGGAAGGTATATTAAGGATAGGGGAAGGTGTAAAAGCATCAGGATACAAGTATTGTTGATTATTTAACCATGGAAGTCATGAAACCAAGAAAAATGTCCACAAAACCCTAGGAGAGGGAAATGAGCTTTCCAAGCACAACTGAGAGACAAATATGGTAAACCCAAAAACACTTACTTGGAAATTATATTTTGGAACCTAAAATTGTTGAATAAATTTTACTATTACTACTCTAAAATATGAATATAACGGTGAAATGACCAATTTTCATGATTTTGACCCTATGACCTAATGATGGAACAACATGGAAGAATGAGCTGAATGATGACCATGATGACTATGTGAATCTTTCAATAATGAATGGACTGAACATGATGATGTCGATTGATCATGGAGGTGAAAGGTGTAGTAATGATCTCAATATCCTAATCAGTGACCAAATTTTTGCAGGACCTAGTGTAATAATAAAAAATTTCTAAATGAAACCCTAATATGAATATGAAAACAATGATTTTGATCACTGATGGAAGAATGAAATTTCTGACACGAAAAAAATCAAGAGGGAATTCTCTCAAAGCATGCTCCTTTCTGCACTTAGGATAGAAAATAGATAAGATATTGCTTTCAACTCTTTGTTTGTTTTGTAATTTCAAGGTGTCTATTTGTTCACTAAGACTCCCTAAAATTTTTGTTTTAAATTCATCAAGAAAATTTCCTATTTCAGTCCTACTTATTATTCCAATTGCATATTTACTAATTCTAGACATAATAGGGTCCCTTGAATTATTTCCAACTCTTGAATTACCTCTTGAAAGATGTATGCATAATTCAGAAATTTCAGGTAATGATAACAGAGAAATATCTCCTTTCCCATCATGTTAAGGATATCTATCCATTCATCTATAATGGATTTTAGTAGGAGAGCTTTCAACGTATCTTGATCCAAAATTTCCATTTTATCCCTTTTAAGTTTATAACTGAATCTTTCAATTAAATCCTCAAGATTTTCATCTTCTCTTCGCATAATTTTAAATACTTCATCCTTTCGATTACGAGGCATGAAATAATCCTTGTATTTTAATAAAAAATCATTTTTCATCTCTTTCATGTTCTAATAGATTGTTTTTGTTAAGCCCATGAACCATTTCAATGATGCATCCTTAAAGGTTGTTGGAAACAATTTCAATTTTTGAGAATTGAGTAAGTAATCATAGGATCTACATAAAACTGTGTATTAAAAAAGAAATGTTTTAAGATCCTCACTTATTAATCCATGGAAGTTAGGAAGGATAGAGGGTAAGATATTTTTCATTGTGCCTATAGTATCTTCATCAAGGATAGGAAATCCAATAGTATCTAGTTCTACTCTGTCTTCTCCTCCTCTTCCTCCACCTCCACCTCCACCTCCAATCCTAGGTCCACCTCCTCCAATTCTTAAGTGTTCATCATTCACATTGTGTACTTCCCCTTCTCCTTCCCTAGCCATTGTAGACTCCTTAGATCTAATATAAGGTTCCAAAATTTTTGTTTTTTGTTCCTCTTCTGATTCTTCTAGTTCCTCTATGAATGGTATATTATAATATATTTCTTCTTCTTCTTCTTCACTAATGATTTCTATTTCTTGAGCTAAAAGTTGTTCCCTAGTTGTAGTTATGAATATTGCTCCTTCTGTTGGGGATGTAGGGTCTTGTTCTTCCACAACTGCTTCGGTTGATGAAGTTGGTGAATTTCTAGGTTGAATTTATGATCATAATACCTCAGGAAGTCTATGTCTACCTATAAAGGATGATATACAAGTTTGGGTGGGTGGTGTGGAACTATGGGGTCTAGATGGGGTGAGTGGTGTTGTTGGAATTAAGCTTCTACCTCTAGCTACTATTCTACCCCTAGAATCTCTTTCTCTACACATATCATTTTTCTATTTTTATGTTTTTTTTGTACAAGAGAGAAAAAGGATCCTATTTTCACTTCCTCGACAACAACGCCAAAATGTTTAATCAATTTAATGTTCTTAAATTTCTATCATAAGTAACAAATTGAATTCTAGAAATGGCTACAACATTTAACACAGTAAGAGCATAAATTGAAACTACATCAAATTGTGAAAACAAAGATATGAAAAACATCTAAATGAAGAACATAAACGAAATAGAACCTTATCTATTGCAAGGGCCCTCCACAAAATATGGTTTCAAATCTAATCCAATACTAGTTGTGCATCGATTCTCCAAAATATTTATTCATTCAAGAAAATAATAAAACAAAGTTTTTACGAATTCACAATCATATCATCATTCACACTTCCAATACATTTGGTGGTCCTGTATTTATATAAGCCTGTTCATTAGCTATTTTGAGGCTTTTAAACCTATTTGGACTAACAAATTAAAAGTATAATAGAAAATAAGATTTTGTTGCTTCACGATTTTATATTTGGCAAAGAAAATCGTGAAGCGTGATTACTTCTGACTCTCTGCTTGCTTGTTTAGCATTCGGTTGACCATTCCTTTGACTACACATATGGGTGATTTCTTGATTTATTTGGATTGGATGGATAGGAGGAAATTGATGAGAGGATCATTCTCCACTTGTATGCATACTTCGATGCTCAGTTGGCACCTTAGAACACATCGAACCATGGTGGTGGCTATAGAAACATGGATCAACTGTAGAATTGCATTAATTATGTAGCTAAATACAAATTTTAATCTAATAATAAGGAAAATTTCAAATTATGAAAAATAAGTCATCAAATACCTTACCATATCAAAACTTACAGTTTAACACTCTTTTGAGCTAATGGCGATGAAAAAAATAAGGAAAGTTGAGAAAAAAGAAGTGTCAAAAATGAGGCAATCATGAGGCTCTACAGTAACTTCCATGTCCCTGACTGAATCCTCAACACCATATAGATTTCAATTTTCCTTTATTCATTGGATTTTGCAATGCTAGTTCGAATTTGATAGCCAGAAGACCAATCTAAAAAGGGTGTCAATTGTATTCAAAATAGGGTACTTTATTTAAGTTTAAATCGCTGCAAAAAACCATCATGCATTTGTTGTGGCAAAACACAGTGAACATTCCTCACAGTACTTTAAACCCGATGCAAAAAGAATATAAAATATAAATGACCTATCACACAATGACTGAAGCTGTATGGGTTCAATTTCTAAGTGTAAATCGATCCAACAAGTTATAGGTTCACAAAATTATCAAATGCATAGGAATAAAACTGTAATTAGTAAATATTTACAAATAGAGGTCGATTTGGTTTAATCATAGGGGTTCGATTTAATCTCAAACCATTTAATCATCACACATACTTACAATATATATCACTATTCATTTACGCCATTCATGCAAAAATACATTCCGGTTCAAACATATTGGAAAGTACAGGCATGTTTGCAAACTTCAAGATTGTAGTTACACAGAGAAAAAAATGAGTTCCTCCTTCTAGGAACTTGTTCTTTATTCTTAAAAAATACAACTGACTATGAAACTGAAAAATACATTTACAACAGAAAATAATGTTCAATATGAGTAACTTCTCCAACTAAATTCTAAAAAAAATCAAAGCTCTCTCCTAAATTAAATATTTAAATTTCTTAACAAAATTCCCCCCCCCCCCACATTACCATGTGACCATCCCATCACATTGGCAAGCTCTTGTCCAAATTGTGACAAATATTTTTTTCAACATATGCATCTACATTAGATTACATTTTTTATTATGATTCCCTTCGATATTTCCAAAATATTGTATATATAGAATTTTTAATAGCATATTGAACATATATTGGCTATAATGATACCCTTAGCTCATGGTCCTTCAATTGGCGGTAATTGCGTAATCGAAACCGGGGGGTTATTTTCCTCTATCATCACACCATGGAATAAATAATTAGTTAATAATCTCATGATGTATATTCATGTAATTCTTTACATGATTCATTTGATTCAACTTTGAGTTGATTCAATGCAAATCTGGCTTATAATGTGCTATCATAGTGCATGCGTTGACCTTTGTTTTGAGCACACCTTATTGCTTGCCCTCTTTGCTTTAGAACATGTTTAGAGAACATGTAATTATCCTTAGAAAGCATAGAATTATCTCTAGTTATTGGTTTCCCATTTGGAATCATGAAACCATATAGATCATCAAAATTTATACAAGAATTAGATAGTTGCTGCAAGATTTGTACTTCCTATAGCAACAAGTTAGTAAAATCATTTTCAAACTTGTAAATCAAAAGGTAAAAATTATATGGAATATATTTTTTTACCTTTGAACTCCTCTTCATATGCACATCCTACAAGGAATGAGGATATTGTGGGAAAAAAGTTAATAATGAGAAACAAAGTAAGGGTTTAAAATTTAAAAATGTAATCGAGAGTGGAAAAAAATATCAAAATAAGGAATCGAATGAGCTTTTATGAAAATCCTTGAAATTTCATTCTTAAGATCTCTTAATTTCACTATGATTTTAACTAATTATATCTTTCTCAGCATATTAATTTGAGGTCACCATCAAGTAAAATGAAGTACTTTTTCCATTATTTCCATGATAAATAAGTATCTCATATGTATATTTTCACTTACAATGAAGGACTTGCTCTAATGTTTCCATGATAAATAAGTATCTCATATGTATATGTATCTATGTTAGGTGCCTTGGGTTATTAATTTATTACTTTAAAGGTTTAAGCCTTGTTTTAGAGGGATATCCATGGCGGTGATTCTTTTGGTGAAAGAGAATGGTGAGAAACTCAAAAATTGAGATTGAGAATTTTAATGGGAAAATATTTGAGTTGTGGAAACTCAAGATGGAGGATATTATAATAGATAAAGAATAGGTTTTCTTGGAAGAACATATATAAAAGAAATTATGGGATAATTTAGGGACTTTGTATAAGTCTAAGTCTTTGGTAAATTTTTTTCCCAAAAATAAATTGTACCTCCCAAGGATGAATGATGGAGACCTAGTGACACAACATCTAAAGACCTTGAGTATTGTGGTAAGTCAATTGTTGTATACTAATATTAAAATTTCAAATGAATATAAGTGCATTATTTTATTGTGTTATTTTTCATATTCATGGGATATTTTGGTTGTATCTATCAAAAGTAATGTAACCAATTAAAATTTTGATGATGTGGTCTCATCCTTGTTATCATAAGAAATGGGGAGGAAACCAATGCTAGTCAAAGTGAATTGATGCCTTATTTGTAAGAGGAATTTCCCTAAATAAAAATAAACATTAGTTATCAAGTGGAAGATATATTTAGAGCTAGATATAAATCTAAAAGGACATGGTGAAAATGTGGTAAAGTTGAGAATTACAAGTATTGTAGATATAAAAGTGTTGATAAAGGAAATGATGGTGTTTCTTTCAAGGAAAGGAAGACCTCCTAAAAGGAACAAGGGGATGTGTAATTCGCTTCTTCAAGCAGACCTTTATATCATGATGCATGGTTGATCAACTTAGATGCTTATTTTCATATTAATTCTCATAGGGAGTAGTTTTGTGAAAATGAAATATATGACGGAGGCGACATTTTCCTAGGATATGATTTGAAAATGGGAAGAACAAAATGAAGAAATGTTAAGTTACCTCTAAAATATGGAAGTAATAGAACATTCGGGGTTTTAAACCTACTAGATCCTGTAAGGAAATTAATATATATAAACAAGATGAGTGATGTAGGTGTGCATACTATGTTTGAAAGGAAAACCAAAAAAATGGTTCGAAGAAAAATGGTGTTGGTAAGGATAGATCAAATTTGAATTATGTACAAGCTATTTCGAAGTGTTATCATTGATGGGTGTAACAATCCTATTTTTCCAAATGGTTGAAATGAAGAAGAAAAAAAACTTTATTGTCTCTGGTGAAAATATAATGCTATGGCATCAAATATTGAGACATATTAGAGAGAAGGTATTTTAGACATCTATTAAAATTGCATGTGTGGTAAAAATAATCAAGCAATATTCTCACCTAATGGTACACAAGAAAATATAATCTTATACTTGATACATGATGATGTGTTTGGATATGTGCCTACTCTATCATTAGGTAAAAATTGTGCACTATGTTTCATTCATAGGTGATTCCTTAAGGAACTCATGGATTTATTTACTTTGAAAGAAATATGATGTATTTAGTAAACTTAAATATTTTAAGGCTCTTTTGGAGAATCAAACAAAGAAGAAAATAAATATGTTGTAGATAAAAAATGATGGAGAATAATGTGGGAATGAATTTGAGGAATTTAATAAGAAATATGATATATGACTCATCAATAGAATGAGTTTGTAGAAAGGATGAATAAGAAATTGATAGAAAAAAAAGGGAAGTATGCTCATTGGTGCTAGATTTGGGTAGCAATTCTAGGAAGAGGTAGTTGATATTGCATGTCACATAGTAAATCAATCACCCTCATCAATAATTGTTGACAAGGTTTTACATCCCTATAATACTGGTGTATCCCCTCATTTTTATTGTTAGTATAGCCCCCGTATTTTTATTGTTGCTCCCATGTAGCCCCCATATTTTTATTATTGGGCCCCATAGAAGCCCACTATTGTTATTATTTTTCCCTTACATTCTTATTGTTATGTTAGCGAGGATTATATTGTGACCCATTGGACCCCTATATATAGAAATGAGGTTTTTTCATTCGTATCATCCAATAATTGTTCATTTATGTAATTTAAAGGAGGTTCCCCCATCAAAGAGGCTAATTTCTAAGTCGTGATATATATTTTCTTCTATTTTGTGAGTTGGTTGCATAACATTTGGTATAAGAGCCTTGGATTCTAGGGTTTTGCTAATGCAAACATGCCATCTTGAAATTTTCTCTATAATGTTTTTTATACGAAGGTTTAGAAGCTAAAAAAAACCCATTTGAACCAAAATCTAGAGGAACTTTGTATACAATTTTTATATCTTGGTTCACTATATTTTTGGAGATATGATATAAGGAAGTTAGGGTTTTTGCAAGCTCTAGAATTTCATCTCAAACAGGTGGCCAAGCGAAAATCATCATAACTTTCATTTCAGGCATTGGATTGGAGTTCTATAAAAGGTGGTCGAAAGTGCACGAAAGGTTGTTTCTTTTTTATCAATTTTAGAGTCGAAAGTCAAAACAATGACATGTGGTATGCCATACAAGTTCACTCTGCTTAGCTAGCCCATAATTAGGTCATTGTGAAATATTGGTCATAAATTGAACTTGAAGAATCCAACTTAGGTTTGACCTATGGAATTGGAAATAAGACTCATAGGGCTACCATAGGACCGAAGTTCATATTTATAGATCTAAAATTACATAGTTACAATTTTTGGAACACATAATTACCCTTTCCTTTACACATCTCTCATTCATTTATCCTCTCTTTCATCAACTCATAAGCCCTAATCAATGAATAATTTTTAGGTTTGTCTCAAGGATACATGCAATTGATTGACATATTGTATTTTCATGATTTTTGATATTTTAATAAGTTTTTGCAGATTGGCTACAAAATGCAGCCTGTTCCATAGCTGACCAGGCGTTTCATAGATACTCTTATGGTTGAATATGTTACAGGTGTCCGTTGAAGGAATGGTCCAGATGGGTCGTCTCAAAATCCCTCCTACATGGATTTATTCCTATCCACAAGGACCAGATTGACAAATAAAGAGGCCTAATCCAATGGTCAAAGCTCAAATTCAAGAGACTATTTCACACAGCAATAAGGACTCTTTATTTTCTCCATAGCAAATCATGAGTCCTAAGAATCATAGTTTTCAATTTGAAGATACACCTGTAGCTATCTTTATTCATAGCTAGTTATGAAAATTCCTTATAAATAAAGGTTCTATAGAACCGAGAATAAGGGAAGATTTTGTAGCACAAGTTCAGAATTACAGTTAGATACTCTGTTTTCTAAAACTATGCTTCAATAAAGAAGATCAGTTCCCAGATGCTATTTTGATTACATTTTTAAGGAGCTAAGGAGCTTACCAACTTGGTAGCAGAGGGCCCCTACTGCTAACGAAGGTTTTTAATGTATTCTAGTTATATTTGCTTCAATTTTATTTAGTATTTTTATGTTCATGCTTAATTTCCAGTTTTCAATAGATTAGATACGACTGTGTAGATTTTCCTTCCGAAACATTTTCAAGGAGATAGGTAACTCTGTCTTCAGGATTGGAATAAAAGTTGAAGTGTTGAGAAACATGGTTGTTTAGTTTCCTTCTTTCATTTTTCAAGATGGTTGTCAATTGTTGTGTCTAACTAAGCATTTATAAAGTCCATTTTTCCTATTTACAAATTCTTATATTGGATGGTTAAATGTCTTACAAATGCAGTGGTTGAATAGGCTTTTCTTCCTGTCATTTTCTTGCTAAGAATTAAAGGTGTAATTGATTTATCTGAAAGCCATACCAAGGGGTCAAAAGCTTCAGAATTGGATGAGACTTGATAAGTTAGTTATTCACTTAATTTTTGTAGATAGAAGATCCTTATTTCATTGCAAAAAAACAATCTTCTTAAAGGTTATCCTGACAGAGACTAATATGAATATACTTTGCAAGGATGATTAAATGAATAGATTCAATGCAATGTTTGAGTTATTGTAATTATTTAGTTGATACAGATGCAATGATTTCTTAGATACATTACCTCAAGGGGGTCACTCTCCACATATTGGGTAGATGGAGTAATTAAAGCATCTTAGATAAATTTCAATTGCATTTTCTGTTTTCTATTTTAGATTTTAAGCAACTAAAGTGGAATCAGTTGATTTCATCTCATAGGGCTTTGACCTAATCATTGAAGGTTGAAACAACCTGAAGTACAATAATTGACATATTTCCCTGCTTTCATTTTTCAAATCTCATTTGAGTCATAGATCCATGGATTAGGTTTACTTACTAATTGAAGTACTTGCTTTGTCTTTTTGTCCAAAACTAGGTCTTAGAACTTGTCTATAAACTTTGGTTTCTTTCATAGAAAATTAAATTAGTTTCATAATAATTCCTTTTCTTCCTTTTTAATTAGAATTATTTTCACTTTTCTTAATGGCCTAGGATAGCACACTAGGGATTAAAAATGAAAAACCCCCAAAACAGCAATAAAAACACAAACAACGAAGTAAGAGAAGGGTCACTTAGGCACATATAGTGCACCACACTTCATCAGTTTACTATCCCTAGTTGATAATTAATGGAAGCAATTTAGGAACACTAAATTGACTAAACATTTTGGCACCGTTTCCAGGGAAGTGTAACTAGGTAGCCTTATTTCTTACATCCCAAAAACAATGATATGCATAGAGAAAGAGATTATAGGGGCAGATTTATAAGAGGAAGAAGCTTAACCCCTACAACACCACTCACTCCACCTAGGCCAAGAAGTAGTACAGCTCCCTCTCAAACTCATATCCCATACTATAATGGTCATAGGCTTCCTAAAGTTTTAAGATCAGATATTCAGTTAGGAGGATCTCCCACTTCATCAACTGAGGCAATCTTGGAAGAAGAAGATCCTAGAACTCCAACAGAGGGAATAACCTTTTTCACTTCTACAGGAGAATATATTCCAGCTGAAGAGCTAGAAATCCCTAGTGAAGAGGAAGAGGAAGAACCTTTCTTCAACATACCATTGATAGAAGAACTAGAAGAACAATTATCCCTTCAGGCTAAACCTTATATCCGTTCTGAAGAATCTATCATGGCAGGAAGAGGAGAAGGAGGGGAAGGAGAAGGAGAAACCTTCAATGGAGAAAACTTACTATTTGGAGGAGGTAGAGGTAGAGAAGGACATAGAGGAAGAGGTAGGGAAAATGAAGAAGGAGGTAGAGGAAATGCAGGAAGAGAAGCTAGAGGAAGAGGTAGAAGGGGAGTTGAAAGTTCCTTTGGATTCCCTATAGTATATGAAGAAACAAATGCTGCCATGAAAAATATCTCACCTTCTGTTCTTCCAAGATTTCTTGGGCTAAAAAGTGGAGACCCTGAGACATTTTTATTTGAATTTGAAGTTTTGTGCAGAACTTATGACTATCTACAAGATGCTCAAAAAATCAAATTATTTCCTTCAAAATTGAAGGGAGCAACCTTTAAATGGTTCATGAGTCTAATCACTAGGTCTATTGAGTAATGGAGTGATATGAGAAGAGAATTTCTAGAAAGGTATTTGGACTATTGTATTCCGGTCAACCATAATGAGGAAGTGTTTAAAATGATGCAAAGGGAGGATGAAAATTTGGAATATTTACTGGAAAGATTCAACTATAACATGAAGAGAGAAAAGATGGAGAATATAGACCAAGACACTCTAAAAGCTCTTTTATTGAAAACAATTAGAGATGAATGGATAGATATCCTTAACATGATGGGGAAAGGAGACATATCTCAACTTCCATTAGCTGATATAGGAGAATTATGTATTAATCTCTCAAGAGGAAAATCAAAAATTTTGAAAGGACCAAGGGACCCTGCTCTTGCGAGGGTAAAAAAATCTACAACTGGAACAGTAAGTAGGGAAAAAATTGGAAACATGCTTAATGAGATTAAAACTGGCATTCTAGGGAGTCTTAGTGAGAAAATAGACACCCTTAAGTTACAAAAAAAGTAGAAAGCTGAGACTGATTCCTTAGCAATCTTTTGTCCCAAGTGCAGAGAGAAGCATGCCTTAAGAGAATGTCCTCTTGATGCAAAAGTAATAGAAACTTGTGTGATTTGTTCAAAGAGCCATGAGACCAAGAGTTGTCCTTCAATTCATGCTCTTAAGGCTGTATTTCAAGAGGAAACAACTACAAATCCTATAGAATCTCTTTTTTTTTGTCTCTAGAAGACCATGGCAGGGGCCTCAAACTCAAGGGTTTAATAACCAAATGTATAATTAGCCCCCACCAAATTGGAATTCTTGGCAGCAACCTTGGCCTCAATCTCAAAATCAATCTCAACCTTGGGCTTAAGGGATGAAAAATCCCTATGGAAGGTTCTCCCAGTATTATCAGTATCCACCATCTTATCCATGCTATCCTTCTTATCCAAATTATCCTCCCCAACAAAATCCACAACCTCAATCTCAAAATCAAAATCCACCACTTCCACTACCATTCACTCATAAACCAAATCAGTTACCTGCCCAGCCAGTACCAAACCCCAAAAATAAAAAACCCTCAGAATACCTATATGATAGAAGGTCAACAATTTCCAACTTATTTAATTACTCCTCTAGATATTAATGATGTCCAACTTAGATTTGGAAGGATACTTGAAAAGAAGAAACCTTCTGCGGTAATACAAGAACAAGACAATTCTGAGGAATATTCTTTACAAGTTAATAAATTTTTTGAAGAGAGCACATCTCTTCAAAACCAAAACATCGAAAAAGAAAAATAGAAAGAACCAATGAATTCAACTCCTATGTTAGAGCAATCATCAACATCTACTTCTACACCTCCTTTTCCTGAAAGATTACAAATTGATAGAGGTGTAGAGAATCATATTATGCTGTGTAATTATGATTTCCTAGATGAATTAAGAAATTTTTGTATTAAAATTCCATTACTACAAGCCATCAAGGAAATCCCAACCTTAGCTAAAACAATAAAGGAGTTGATTATGAAGAAACCAGGAAGAAAAGTAAAAGAAATAAAGAAAATTCAACTGGTAGGAAAAATAGTAGACATAATGATGGGAAAGATTGCCATTCTGAAATATCTAGATCCCGGAAGTCCATTTTTCAAAACACATATCAATGGAATTGAAATTCCAAACAAATTTATTGATTTAGGAATGGAAATAAACATCATGAGTAAGCAAACCATAGAACAACTTAAGCTTCCTAATATTCTTTACACACCCACATTACTTCAGTTAGCAGATAGGTCTGTAATCAAACCAGATGGTGTGTTAGAAGATATTTTAGTGTCCTTAGATTATTGGGAGTATCCTGTTTACTTTATGATTTTAACTCCTAAAAATGATCTAGGAGGACATCCTCTTATACTAGGAAGACCTTGGTTGGTTACAACTTATGCTTTCATAAGCTGTAGATCTGGTGATATGTACATCTCTGATGGTAATTCAACTAAGAAATTCACTTTGTATCCTCCATCAAGAACAATCACAAAGATAGATGATAAACAATGGATTGATGATGAAGAAGATATACAACCTCTCTTCACTATTTCAAATATTATTAAAGACAATCAGATCTTGAATACTTTAGAAAATTTTGAATCATCTCTAGAATATGGAAATGATCAATTCCAAGAAAGATCTAATATTGAATTTTTTTCATCTAGGTAGATGTATCTTTACTCTATGGAATAATTAGGTAGCTCTATAATTTAAATATTTCCAGGAAAAACCTTGAATGTAAACAAAAACATAGAAAAATTACAACAAGAAGAGCTAGTCAAAACATTATAGAAACATTCATCTACATATGCCTGGGAATAAACTGACATGAAAGGGATTAGTCCTAAGACTTACACTCATTACATATACATAGAGGAAAATTGTAAACCTATGAGACAACCTCAGAGAAGGATGAATCAAAATCTTAGGGAGATTGTCAAAGAAGAGTTGCAGAAATTGCTAAATGTCAACTTTATCTATCCCATTTCAGATAGTCAGTGGGTTTCTCCTTTGGTGATTGTACCCAAGAAAAATGATAAATGGAGGATATGCATTGATTATTGAGAATTGAATAAAGCTACTCTTAAATATCATTTTCCTTTACATTTTAGAGATCAAGTGTTAGATACATTAGCAGGCAAAAATTATTACTCATTCTTGGATGGTTTCAGTGGTTATAATCAAATCCAAGTTGCACCTAAAGATCAGGATAAAATCACATTCACCTATCCTTGGGGAACTTATGCCTACTGAGTACTACCTTTTGGATTATGCAATGCACCTGCAACATTCCAAAGGGTAGTACTAGGAATTTTTTTTTATCTAATACATGATTGTGTAGAAGTATACATGGATGAATTTACAGTCTATGGTAATTCATTTGAAGAAGCTTTAGAAAACTTGGAAAAAGTTTTAAAAATGTGTAAAGAAGAAAACCTTTCACTAAGTCATGAGAAATGTTTCATGATGTTTACTGAAGGGATTGTTTTAGGACATCACATTTCAGGAGATGGAATTAGAGTAAGATTAGTCAAAAGTTGAAGTCATTTCCAGACTATTAGTTCGAATTTTCCAGAAAGATGTTAGAATTTTTATAGGATTTACAAGGTACTATAGGAGGTTCATAGAAAACTTCACCAAGATAGCATCCCCACTCTTCAAATTACTCACCAAAGATTGTGAATTCAAATGGAATTCTAAATGCCAGGTAGCATTTGAAACCCTAAAAGAAAAAATCTCTGAAGCACCCATATTAAGAGGGCCTAACTGGAAACTACCTTTCCATATATCAACAAATGCTTCAGACATAGCTCTAGGAGTTGTGTTAGGACAAAAAGCCCTGATCCCTTATGCCATCTACTATACAAGTAAAAATTTGACTCCTCCAAAGTTGAATTATATTGTAACTAAAAAATAATTCCTAGTTGTTTTTCATGCTATCAATAAATTCAGACATTATATAATAGGCTATGAAACCTTTGTTCACACAGATCACTCTGAAATTAGGTGTTTAATTAATAAATATATTACTAATATTAGATTTATAAGATGGTTATTGCTCCTACAACAATTTAACATTACTATTCTAGATAGGTCTGGAAAACAAAACACAATTTTTGATTTCCTAATAGAATCCAAATATCAAAGACAACAATCCAGATGAAGATAAATTTCCTGATGAATATCTATTTGCAATAACTACTCAAACTCCTTGGTTTGCAGATATTTCCAATTAGTTTCAAGGAAATTACCTTCAAATATGAATTCTAGAGAGAAAAGAAAAATCATTCAAACAAGTGAAAATTTTTCATGGATTACTAATGAATTGTACAAGACAGGTCTAGATCTTATTATCATAAGATGTGTTCAAGAAGATGAAATGCCTTAAATTCTTAAGGCATGTCATGATGAACCCTGTGGTGGACATTTTACTGATGTAATGTTCCAAAATTTTGAGGAACATTAAATTTTGGCAATTTTATGAAAAAAGTGAATAAAATGGGTAGGAGACCCATTCCTTGCATGAATAGAGAATAAAAATCCTCTAAATATGAAAGAGGATCTTATTTGGAGCTAGATTTCACACCTCCATGTGTGAAAGGAGGTTTTTGCATACATGCTTGGCCAAGGTTGACCAAGTCAAACTGCATTGGCATGAGTTGGAAAGCACAAGTGGACAACGTAGGGAGGAAGTTTCTAGATGAGAGGAAACCCTAATTCGAAGTAGGGTCCATGGAATGAGGCTCACTTGTTTAAAATAGAAGCAAGGTAGCCATTGAGATTATCTTTTGATCATTTTTACATCCAAGTCTTGGAGACTTGTTGCTGCCTCTTGCTGTTCAGCAGAGTTGCAGTGCCTTCGGGCACGAGGGAGTCATGTTGAGGATTTCCTCTCCTTCTTGAGTAGCTCATGAAGGATTGCACTCCATTCCCCATATTCAGGCATTCAGACCATAGCTTCAGCCATCTACATCAGCGCAGTTTCTGCAATAGTTATTGTGCAATGTTGCTGGGTGTTGTCGGGGAGGCTTCCATACACCATCTAGAGATTTTTTTTTCAGTGGAGAGATGTTCTATTCATTGGGAGATCAGAAAAGGTGGTTCTAGAGCATATCCCATCATCTTTGGCATCAATCCAACCGCTTTCCATCAGAGGCAGCGCAGTCCCTATCTTTGATAGCATTTTCATGGGTGGATATTTGCTGTGAGGGATTAGCAGATTTTGGAGGGGAAGTCTTGGGTGAAAGGATCAACCTTTCACTTCAGATTTTCATTGGAGAAGGGCTATTCATATATAGCAGCTATTTTATCCTTCTCCATCCATTTCCAGGTCTTGAGTTGCTGCTGCCCAGCAACTCTGGAATTTCTATAAAATGCCATTTTTGTATAGATTTCAGCCAATCCTCTTAAAGGATTGTTGTTATGTATTTTCAAGGGTTGAGATCTTGCTACCCCTTATTATTTGAGCCTAAATTGCTATATAATTGTATTTTTATCATTTGTGCAGCAGTTCCTCTCTATAACTGCGCAGTCATGGCCTAGGGCTTTCTTTATGCAACAACATTTCTCATGTTTCCTTGTACAACTTTCTTGAGGCTTATTGTGCCTTTCTTGAGTGATCATTTCCTCAAGATGATGTATATTTTATGCTTCTATGTCTTAATATGATGGCCATTGTATTCTCTGGCATTTCATGTGTACATGATTCACTGGTATTTTCCATTTGATGTATTTTTTATTGTTGTAGCTGCAATGTTGGGGTTATCTTAAGAGATTCCCAATCTTGTTGTATTTCCCTATTGGGGATATTGTCCCTTGACAATCACTCTATAGACATAGTCTGCTAGTGGGCCAGGTAGCCTATGGAGCTCATCCTTTGTTCAAAGGTGACAAATCTAGTAAATTCCCTTGTAGTCTATCTCTGGAATAGATTTTCCTTGTCATTTGACAATGTTTCTGAAAAAGGAACATTACAGTGGTATCAGAGCATCGAATTGGCACAGCCTGTGAGTTCGATTTCAGAGGAGACTGATGAATAAGATGAGACTGATCTCATCTAATTTTGGAATAAATAAGAGCCTCCCTGAGGAGGAGGAGAAGAAAAATGGAGAAGAGGAAGGTCCATGCACTTCCTATTCTCTTGAAAACCAGCATGGCAGATGCTTGGATTTCAGATCTTAAGAAAGTACCTAGGTGACTATAAACCACATTCTGCAGCATTCAGGAGAGCTACAGTGTTCTCATGGTCTATTTAGCAAATGGAGGAGAGAAGGCCCTATGGAAAAGGAGAAATAAGAAGCAATAGGCTTCTATTGTCTACATTTGATGGGGTTACTTCAGCTAGAGCTTGGGAGAAGAAGCTGGAGGCAGTTTTATTGCTGCATTCAGTGGCAGAGAAAGAAGTAGTGGAGATGGAAGCGCTACACATGGAGGATAAAACCTCTATTTGGTGGTTCAAACCCTTGGTCCATTCAAGGGTGAGTTATTTTGGAGACTTTGCTCAAGGGTTGATCCAAACCTTTGATGGAGGGAGGACAAAGGAAGAGAAAGCCATTCCACCATGGGAGGAGAATTGCACCAATGATGCTACAACTTTGGAGGAGAAGCCTTCTACATCTATGGATGAGGAAGCCATTGGAGGAAAAGCCATTGCAGCCACACAAGAAGGTCCCAAGATCCATGAAGGTATGAGTAAAGTTCCACTTTCTATTTCAGCAAATAATCTTAAGGATGGTGGAATTTCATATGAAGAGGTCCAAGGATCAAACCACATGGCCACTTTAGGGCCTCATGTTTGCATTGCATTGTGCAAAGGGTTCAAGGAGGAGAAGAACCCTCATCCTCATACATCTCTGATGATTTGCATTAAGCCTTTGAGGTGGGAGTGTAAACTTTTGCAGGATGAAGTAAACCATGACACCTCCATGGAGAATCATGAAACAAATTATGAACTGGAGGAAGAGACAACTGCTACATCATTGGAGGAATTAGCAGCGCTGTTGAATATGGGTGGAGAGGAGACATCACCACCATCACATTTGGATCCTCATATATCCAACATAGTCATGGGAGAGAGGCCTTTCCTAAGAGGTCTCCAAAGAGCTGCATTTCAAACTATCATGAAATGAAAAAAACAAGAATTGGTTTGGGAGAATGGTAGCCCTCATGGGAGGAGTACCATAGAAGAGGAGAAGTGGTAGGGTGTTTACATAATTGGGCAGCAAGGAGGGATACATATTTTTTATATGACACATTTATCAGTCATTATACCTTCATCACATGAGTCATATGATGTGAGCATAATGGGGCAGTAAGCACTTGAGTTGCTTGGCATTGATGGGGGAGAGCACAAGCAGATTTTCTCTCACAAGATTCATGATGTTGCAAGAGGAGGAGATGTCATTCTCTCCTTGACTTTAGATGATAAAGAGGTACTTCCACCTTGGAAGGGAATTCTTATATATTGTAGCATTATGAGAGATACCTTTGACAATGAACATGTCAAAGAATGGAGCTAGATATTGATGAGAGCCTATGTGTATAAGCCAACATCGTTCTCTCTTTGGAGTAGTAATCGATGGATGAAGTGTGCCTAGCGGAAGTGTGGCAGATCCATAACCCACAAGTCCCAGGAAAATTTCATATTTTTTTTACTTGATAGAAAAATAGGAGGTGAGATGGATGAGGTAGTGGAAGAAGTCATCTATGATACATTCTTCTTGACTTGGATTTCCAAGCATGAGAAAAAGGGTCTTCTTGCTGCAACTAGTTCATTCCTCTTCTTGGGAGCATGCCAAACAACTATGGAGGGTTCATTCATGGATCCATACATCATCTTAATCCCGATATATGGTAAGAAATTTGTTCTTATATTGGCTGATTTGTATACTCTTACCATTATTTTGCAGTGCATGGATCTACAAGAGGGCGATATTTTCGGATTGCTCCATGGATCAAAATTGGGCCAATTTGTATGATGGAGACAACCATATTTTATATGGCCTTTGGCAAGTGTTACCTTCCATTTCTGTTTAGCATTTATGTTCAGCAACTTACCATGCATTATCAGAACATACATTATTATTCATGAGTTGAAAACAACTTGCCATATCATTTCGAAACTGCGCTGTGACTGCTTGGGAGACTGTTGGTACAACTTTTTACAACATGAAACCTTTAGTAATTACCTCATTTTATTATTGAGTATGGTATCCTTGGATGATATTGCTGTTATGTTATTTAAGGACATGATTAGAGGAGAGACACATGGGATGAATGTGTCCTTGATGAGGGAAGACTCCCATATTTTCTGCAGTACATGTTCTAAGGGGAACATGATAGGAGGCATGGCTACAGCCACATATTTGTTCATTGTGGGGAGATCCATGGGCTTGGTAATGTTATCCATCCATTGTAGGTATATGGGCAGGTGTTTGACCTTATTTTTCTGATTCACTCACCTATTTACTATTTAGTAGTAGATGTGATATTTGTTGTGCAATACTTGCCATGTTATTTTCTGCAGCTGCAGTGGATGAGGTTGCATTATAACCCTATGAGGCATTGTTTGCACTTTCTGAACATGGTATAACCTACAGAAAACATGTCATTGGTGGAATTCTACGGTGATCTTGTCCTATTCATCATAGATGACATGTCTTGGGCCAGCTGATTTTTCATTGATGGAGGGGAGATTCTTGGGGAATTACTCTTCATTTTGCCATTTGAGGGAAATATATTTGTAGCCCAGGATCAGAATACACTCCAAAAATTTTCATAAGTGGGGGAGAGGATAGAATGGGGAAAGTTATAGTGCTTTCCATGATCATATTTCAGCCCACCTTCATTTCTGGAGCTGAAGGTGGAGGGTGATTTTTCCATGAGTTGTCTTATTGGAAGGCAGCTTATTTTCATGATTGATGGCATGGGGATGAGAGATTCATATGAGGGATGATAAGCCCCATTATATATCAGATCTCATGCCTAAAGGAGGCCCTTATATAGCTCTTTTTCCTTCATGGATACTTGTTTCTACATGATAGTTGTTTTGGGAGTGCTCACCCCAAGGCTAGATTGCATATGTTGGAGGGACAGTTGGAGACTTGATTGTTGATATGGCATCACTTTTCTTGAGGATATCATTACATAAGGATGATACAGGAGAAAGGGCAGGAAGAAAATCAGTTCATCCTTGCAATTTCTTGAGGGCAAGCAATATTTTGAGAGGGGAGGACTGCAATGTTCCAAAATTTTGAGGAACATTAAATTTTGGCATTTTTATGAAGAAAGTGAATAAAATGGGTAGGAGACCCATTCCTTGCATGAAAATAGAATAAAAATCCTCTAAATATGAAAGAGGATCTTATTTTGAGTTGGATTTCACACCTCCATGTGTGAAAGGAGGTTTTTGCATACATGCTTGGCCAAGGTTGACCAAGTCAAACTGCGTTGGCATGAGTTGGAAAGCACAAGTTGACAACATAGGGAGGAGGTTTCTAGATTAGAGGAAACCCTAATTCGAAGTAGGGTCCATGGAGAGAGGCTCACTTGTTTAAAATAGGATCAAGGCAACCATTGAGATTATCTTTTGATCATTTTTACATCCAAGTCTTGGAGACTTGTTGCTGCTTCTTGCTGTTCAGCAGAGCTGCAGTGCCTTCAGGCACGAGGGAGTCCTGTTGAAGATTTCCTCTCCTTATTGAGTAGCTCATGAAGGATTGCACTCCATTCCCAATATTCATGCATTCAGGCCATAGCTTCAGCCATCTACATCAATGCATTTTCTGCAGCAGTTATTGTGCAATGTTGTTGGGTGTTGTCGGGGAGGTTTCCATACACCATCTGGAGCTTGTTTTTCAATGGAGAGATGGTATATTCATTGGGAGATCAGAAAAGGTGGTTCTAGAGCATATCCCATCATATTTGGCATCATTCCAGCCACTTTCCATCAAAGGCAGCACAATCCCTCTCTTATACAACGTTTTCATGGGTGGATATTTGCTGTGAGGGATTAGCAGAATTTGGAGGGGAAGTCTTGGGTGAAAGGATCAGATTTTCACTTTAGATATTCATTGGAGAAGGGATATTCATCTACAATAGCTATTTCATCCTTCTCCATCCATTTCCAGTACTTGAGTTGTTGCTGCCTAGCAACTCCAACATTTCTGTAAAATGCCATTTTTGTATAGATTTCAGACAATCCTCTTAAAGAATTTATGTTATGTATTTTCAGGGGTTGAGATATTTCTCCCTCTTATTATTTGAGCCTACATTGATATATCATTGTATTTTTATCATTTATGCAGCAGTTCCTCTCTATAACTGCGCAGTCATAGCCTAGGGCTTTCTTTATGCAGCAACATTTCTCATGTTTCCTTGCACAACTTTCTTGAGGCTTATTGTGCCTTTATTGAGTGATCATTTCCTCAAGATGATGTATATTTTATGCTGCTATGTATTAATATGATGGCCATTGTATTCTCTGATATTTCATGTGTACATGATTCACTAATATTTTCCATTTGATGTATTTGTTATTGTTGTCGCTGCAATGTTGGGGTTATCTTAAGAGTTTCCCAATATTGTTGTATTTCCCTATTGGGGATACTTTCCCTTGACAATCAATCTATAGACAAAGTCTGCTAGTGGTCCAGGTAGCCTCTGGAGCTCATCCTTTGTTCAAAGGTGACAAATCCAGTAAATGCCCCTGCATTCTATCTCTGGAATAGATTTTCCTTGTCATTTGACAATGTTTCTCAAAAAGGAACATTACAACTGACAAGAGGACAACGTATAAAATCCTTCATTTAGGATATTATTGGCCATATATCTTCAAAGATGCCAAAGAATATGTCAAAAGGTGTGACAGTTGTCAAAGCGTATGGAAACCTGCTCCTTCAAATCAAATGCCATTACAACCTCGGTACATATTGAAACTTTTGAAAAATGGACTTTGGATTTTGTTGAACCTATAAATCCTCCATCTAAAAAAAATAAGTATATCCTAGTATGCATGGATTATGTCACTAAATGGGTAGAGGCTAAAGCATTACCTTTTGCTAATGAATTTTCTGTAGTCAATTTTCTTTTTTAGGATATCTTTACTCATTTTGGTGTTCCATGAGAAATTGTAACAGATCAAGGAGCTCAATTTACATCAAATATGGTGTAGAAGATGGTATAAAATTATAAAATCAAGCACAGGAAGTCTACCCCTTACCATTCAAAAGCAAATGGTCAGATTGAATATACCAACAAGGTGATTGAAGGAATTCTCACAAAGACTCTTCATCTACATAGAATATATTGGGAAGAAACGCTTCCTAAAGCCTTATTGGCCTATAGAACTACATGGAGAAACATAACAGGAAATACTCCTTATGAACTTGTTTATGGGAAACAATTCCTGTTCCCCATAGAATTTCATATCAAAACCTTCAATATGGCAGTCCAACTAGGACTTGATTTGATAGAAGCACAGAAGCATAGACTAGAGAAAATTAATGAACTAGATGAAATAAAAAAAGATGCAGTCCAAAGAACCAACATAGTCCAACAAAAAAGGAATAAATGGCATGACAAGTATATCAAAAAGAAGAAGTTCTAAGAAGGAGACTGGGCACTCTTGTTTGACTCAAAATTCAAGGATTTTCAAGGGAAATTTCAGACTCATTGGCTTGGGCCATATGAGATCGAGAAAATATTTGAAAATGGAGCAGTAAAGATCAGAACAATAGATGAAGAAAAGGTATCTCTTCTTGTAAATGGTCATAGGCTGAAAGTATACCATAAACCACTTTCAAGAGAAGAGTTTGTCAGAAAAGTTTAGGATAACATTGATATGGAGTTAGTGAAGAAGAATTCTTCTTCTTCACTAGCTTAGCTTTTATCTTTAGTTTGATTAAAAATAAAAAAATAAAAAAATAAAAATAAAGTATAGGTATGAAATCCAATCAATGATTGGCATACTTATGTAGAAAGTATAGGCTGAAAATCAGAACTCTCTGACATCCTATACTTTCATTTTTCTTTTCTGTAACTAAGTATTCATGTTTCAAAATGCAAATTGCAAATTCATTTCATTTCACTCCATATTTCATCTCATTCCATTTCCATTCTATTTTCACTTTCATTCCATCATAACATTTTATTTCATTCCATATTCATATTCCATCTCACTCCACATCCACATCCATACTTCATATTATTTTGACAGATCACATCCTGCAGCCATATCATATTCTGCATCCAGGTACATTATGTAGCTATTTACATTTTGTAGCTGATCCTATTCTGTAGCCAATCTGATTCTGCAAGCCTATTCCAACAAAGTAAAAACAAGATGTTCGAAAGAAGGGACCATGGGACTATGTTCTAAAGACCACCATGACACAAAAAGGAGGACCAAAGGAACAACATCAAGCACAACATACAATAAGGTCAAGTTCTGAGGTAAATTGTGAAAAATTATTTTAATAGAAAAAATTTAAAACATGAAATAGGTACAATGTGTATAATCATATGTTTCCTAAGCAATATATCATTTGAATTGATTAACCCCTGTCATGAAATATCTTGACCATATCCCTTATCTAACGTTCCATAACGATCCATCATTAAACTCTTGATTAATGGATAAATGGTCATAATCATAAACATGACCTATTAGGCCACGTCTCTCAAAAGTCATATCATTCACTTATTTCCCTGCAAGTTCACCATAAACTCTCCATCAGATCCGTAGCTATTTCATTCTCTTCCACAGTTTGATTACCTCCATCGTTCATTCACTTCCATCACACTTTGAAACCAATCCATTATCAAACATAGAAAGGTAATTCTGAAGGGGGAGATACTCTGCATAGGAGAAGAATGGGTCTAATTGTCAGAACAGAGCCGGTAGGAGTCAAATATTTGGAGGGATATCCACAAGTCAGGGAGCTACTACAACAAGCAGGATGGTTGAATTTTATAGAAAATTTTGATGGCTTCCATTAGGAGATTACCAAATCATTTGGCAGATCTTTTGATGGGGCTGAGGTAGATATTGGAGACATCAAATTCACAATAACAGAATCATTTTTGGTTGAAGCAATATAACTCCCAAGGCAAGGAGAACGATGGTTCAAAAACAAGGAATTTCATAATGAGTCTTGGAAGGAGATACTTAAAAGTCCAGGTATGGATGTTTCAATCTTTAGGAAAGGAATTCCAAGTACTGCTTTGAAAAGTAAGTGGAGAAACATACTTCTAATTTTGAAAAAAGTTATAACATGTGAAGGGAGGTTTGGAACTATGTATGTTTACCATATCAGGTTATTAATGAATTTTCTAGAAGATGGTGAGATAAATTTACCTTTCTTTTTACTCAATAGTTAAAATAGAATGGCTTCCAATGTCCAGAAGAGAGTTCAATTTTTGGAATCCATCTGCATCACCATGGTTTAGTAAAAATTTTGATTGAATTCCACCTAAAGATCATACGATACAATTGGGAAACTTTTCTTGTGAGAAATCATCTTCGAGAACAAGCAGAATCACCACCTAAGGAAAGAAATGTTAGGAGAAGCAGAAGAAAGAAAATTGACATGGTTATTGAAAACAAACTTGACACTCCACCACAGGAGAAAGATGAAGAACCAATTTTTGAGAAGTTAACAAAAATTAGAAAACAAATTAGGGCCAGAGGAAAAGAAAAGAAAGAAAGGATATTGATAAAGAGGATGAGAATCCACCAAAGATGAGAAGGAGCTCTAGACTCCAAGGTATTATGAAAAAGACATTGACAAAGGAGACATAATTCATAAATATAGAAGATGAAGAAACCTCAGTTCAAACACCTATTAACAATTTTCCTACGTTCAATCCTCAAAATTCTCCTCTATATCATTTTGAAGAAGGCCCTAGTAGAAGATCTCTTGGTATAGACCCAGTCCAGCAAAAAATATATGACTATGTGGAATGCTTGGAAAGAAGAGCCTAAATGAGTCAAGAAATACCTATCAATCCAAAAGAACCTCCAATTGAAACTCTTAAGCAAGATAAGTATGAATTGGAGATATTGAACAGGCACATTACGAATGAAAATGATATTCTGAAAGAGAAGATCGAGTTGAAAAATACAATGAATGATAACTCTACTCTACAGCTAGAGATATTACACAAGGAGAACAGGAAAGTAAAGAAGAGGAACAAGAGGTTGAATAGAGCTCTCATAAACCTCAGATTCAAATTACTCATGAAAAATCCAAGGATGACACTAACTTCCAAAAGAAATAGAAGAATAAGGGTGGATGTTTTGGCTGAAGTATCAGAGCACATGCAGTAAAGGAGAAGAACTTAAAATTTTGGAAAATTGCATGAGGACATGCAATGATTTTGCAGTGGGGGTATGTTGAAACCTATAATTACCCTTTACTTTACACATTTCTCATCTCATTTCACCTCTCTTTCATCAATTCATAAGCCCTAATCAATGAAGAATGTTTAGTTTTGTCTCAAGGATACATGCAGTTGATTGACATATTGTATTTTCATGGTTTTTTCTTTTTTAATAAGTTTTTGCGGATTGGCTATAGAATGCAACCTATTCTATAGCTAACCAGGCATTCCATAGCTACTCTTGTGGTTGAATATGTTACAAATTTCTCTTGAAGGAATGGTCCACATGGGTAGTCTCAGAATCCCTCCTACAAGGATTTATTCCTATCCACAAGGACCATATCGACAAATAAAGAGGCCTAATCCGATGGTCAAAGCTCAAAGTCAGGAGATTGTTTCACACAGCAATTAGGACTCTTGCTTTTCTCCGTAGAAAATCGTGAGTCCTAAGAGTCCCAGTTTGATTTTAATTTGAAGATACACTTGTAGTTATCTTTATTCATAGTTAGTTATGAAAATTCCTTATAAATATTGGTTCTATAGAATCGAGAACAAGGGAAGTTTTTGTACCACCAGTTCATAATTACAGTGAGATACTCTATTTTCTAAAAATCAATTTCAATAAAGAATATCAATTCCCAGATGTTGTTTTGATTACATTTTTAAGGAGCTAAGGAGTTGACAAACTTGGTAGCAGAGGGCCCCTGCTGCTAAAGAAGGTTTTAAATGTTTTCTAGTTAGATTTGATTCAATTTTGTTTGGTATTTTTCTGTTCATGCTTAATTTCCAGCTATCAATAGATTAGATACAACTATGTAGATTTGCCTTGTTGAGCTAATTTATGTACCTAAACTAACACAATTATTTATTATCAGTCCGGGTTGTTTATGCTTTGAGGCAAGTTCACTATATGTGAAGATCAGATGTAATCAAACCTTGAAAGATAAGTTATTCAAAAGCTGAAAGTAATACATCCTATAATTCTAATTCATTAGTTTAAAAGAGGAAGAATATTGAAATGATTCTTGACTCAAGAAGTCCATTTTCACCTCAATTACCACTTAATTAATCATAGATTAAAACCAAGAGCTTAAGATGGATAAATTATTAATGTTAAATCCTTAACTTAAGAGACACATAAGGTATTCCATCATAATTCATTCTATCTCAATATCAAAATCTCAATAAGAAACTACTTGCATACAAACAAAGGAAACTAGTTTTAATTCATCATTTTAGTAGAAGGGATGCTCAACTTGAACACCTGTTTTTCCAACTTGATAAAGTGATGAATAAGCTATGAACTAATGAAATCAATCATTATGCATGAACCATGAAGAAATCTGAAATAAAGCTTTGAAAAACCAGTTCTACAATCATTAGATTACAAGGAAATAAAACTAGTTAACAAGAAAGTGTACTTAGCTTGGAATGGGGGCCCTTCCACCCTTGCCTTGCACACTTGATAAGTGATCTCAGAAGCTTAACTTCAGTTACACATCCATAGCATTGAACAACAAAATAATAACAACACAAGTCTTCAAATTAACTCCTCAATCCAAAGTTGTCACAATATAAAAGTATAATAAGTCAATCATACATAAGCCATCAAATTTTTGGCTTTAAATAAGAAGTCTCATGAAACAAACTGATCTATATTCACTCAAAAAAACCCATCTACTCTCATCCACCTATCTAAGTCGAATTCATTACTCTTATCCCAAGAAATATGACCAATCCCATAGAATCTCAAAACTGCCCTATTTCTATGGGATTTCTGAATGACTAGTCATGATTGACTAGCACCAAATGGGCCTAATAAAGCTTGTTCTGTTCGAACTAAGCATAGATGGATTAATCCTAGTTTCCAAGCTGTCCATCCATGCATTCAATTCGTGCCCAAGTGTCCTGCAACCACATCAACCATAGAGCTATTACTGGAATTTCTGAATCTGCCAATTTTGCACTAAAAACCAAACTTTCATAAAAAACTTTAGAAATTGAAAAATTAAAATTAAATACCTGAATGGATATCAAATATACATCAAAATGGAATAAATGAAGGGAAAATGGATGGGAAATAGATGGATTAGTAAGTTTCTTTGAGCAAAAATAAGATCAAAACTAAGGCCCAACATCTCTCCCTTGCTTATCATCAAGCATGTCCCCATGCTTGTCTATTCCTCTTTGACCTTATTCTCTCTGTAGTAGATGCTGTACCTGTAGATGCTTCCTGTTGTGCTGCCCTGGCCAAATAATCCAAACCTGTGTCATGTCTTTCCCTGAACAAAGCTGCCTTGACCTTCTGTTTTTCATACTTTGTTTGCCACATATTCTTTTCCTTTAACCACTTAAATGCTTGCTTAGAAAGTAGATTATTTTTCTGTTTCAGTCTCCCCAATTCTTCTTTTAATTTTTCATTTGCCTTAACCAATTTAGCATTATTTTTCTTATTTGCCTTGTTTTCCTCTTTTAATTGTTTCTCCACAATTTTGCTAATTTCCAATTGGTCAGTTAAGTCCCTGATTCTTCCAACATTGATTTCTTTTTCAAAATCTTGTGTTGTTTTCATTAGTGATGCTGCTGCTGCATCATTATATGAAGAATCCCTCTCAAATACTTCTTGCTCAATGTCATTTTCTTCTTGTTGTCTTGGGAAATATGTTTCTTCTTCCTTGTCTAAGTTAATGGAACTTTTATTTGTAAATCTTTTAGGAATAGACATAACAGATGTTTCATTTTCCTGCATGGCCATGTTATTCTGCTGTTTAGCTCTTGTTCTGGGATACAAGGGTGAGTTCATCAATCCTCTGTTTTCCTGCTCTGTTTTATCCTGTACTTCCTTAATCTGTTCAATGAACTGATTTTTAGACATGAACTCTCTCCATACTATGCCCTGTGACCTCACCTGATACTCAACTAGGATTTTGATCAATCCCTGATGGTAAATCTGTCCTGCTTTAAGCCTGTGTTCATGTTTTACTGTCTCAATCATTCTCAAGAGGCTCCTATATAGGAAGTAAGGCAAATTAATCCTATCTTCTCCCTTAATATGCTGTAGAAGTCTGACATGATACAAGTGGGCAACGCTATATCCTCTATCACAAGTCAAAAACTTCTGGATGACCAAAACCAACTCACCCCATGGTTCATTGAACCATTCCCTGGGTATCTGTTCAGAGTGGCCATCAAATTTTTGTAAAAAGCTTATCATCCCTGCTTGGTAAATTTTTTCTATAGTTTCCTTCCCTTAGCTCTCTATCTGAAATTTTGGCTCTACTCTATCTGACATTGTTTCTGAAAACCAATCAATGTAGGCCTCTACTGTTACTAACTTCATTTTAACAATAAAAATTTATAACTATCGTCTTTTTTTTTAAAATGAAATTCAGGAAGCAAAGAAGCTTACCTTCCTCCTCTGACTCAACTCAACTCTGCCCTTTTTTTAACCTCTGTTATATTCCCTTGCAAAAGCATTGTTTGAATCCCCTGTTTAATGCAAACAACACCTGTATATCTCTTCTGTTAATATACTGGTCTCTGTTTTTTTAAATTAAATACACATGCAGCAATAACCATGTTTACTCATCGCCAAAAAAAACATGATTTACTGTGTATATAAAACAAAAAAACTAAAGAGTGCTCTCGGCCTCATCATCAAAACCAAAATTTCCAAAATGCTCTCGGCCTAAGCAAAAACATTTGCAAAAAGGCATTTGACTGTAGCATAAAATTTTGGAAAATATGCTTGCAGACTCATCATAAAAATCACAAAAATGAAAAAAGGCTCTCGGCCTCAACCAAATGTGCAAAAAAAATTCTCGGCCTCAGCATGAAAGATTGAAAACTGTATATATATTGTCGGCCTCAAAATACCAAATATAAACACAACATTTTTAAATGGCTCAACAACCCGACTCCCTTTGGCAACCAACAATTCACTTGACAATCCGGCATTCGATCCCCTGTTCTGATTCAAATGAAAATAATCAACATGCACAGGCACATAACAGAGACCACAAATATATCATGCATCCACAGTTGACAGCGCGCAACAAAGGGTGTGTAATTGAAACAATGGTTAATCAATCAACAGCGTGCATTTAAACAACTCTCGGCGCTATAACGTGAACTCTGCCTCCCCTGTTTTATGAACTAACTCTCTGTTTTTAATGCACCACATTCCACATACAATCCGAAACCCGTTAATGTGTTGTGCATGCAATATTTCTAGACTTTAAATGCTGCTTGTTTAACTAATGCTTTCTATACCAGGATGAACGCATCAAAATATATCAACATATCCGTAAGTGCTGTCAACTGGAGATAACACGGATTTGTAGCGTTACCTGACTGTCAACGAGCGCGTGGAGTGTAACCGGGCGCTCCAAATCCCTATTACTTCAGTCAATTAAACTGGTGGCAAGGCAAAGGATTTAACAGTTAATGACAAGCAATCACACACATATCCCACAGTCGCCGAGCGTAAATAAACTTCACTGTTACCTGACTGGATCCCGAAAATCTGCTATCTCTGAACGTTAAACCCGGAATGATTTCCTTCTTTAAATTCGCCCCAAACTCACTTCACCTTTCTTTTTACTGTGTTGCAGCTTCAAACACCATTTCTCTGAGCTATTCGGCAATGAGGATTATGGTTTAATCAGCGCAAGAGCTCAGTCGGTTTATGACCGTTTCAGGGCTGTACTGCGCTTCTCGTCCATTGGTGTTTACAATGAGTGGTTTACATGGCCGTACTGTTTGACCAGTCGCCCGACTGTGTCATGAGGATGGCCGAATCATTGTTTTCATACGCATGACCCTTGCGCAGTATATTGTCCAATGACAACGAGTTGCCATGACACCGTGTTAAGCTCGTACCTGTGTGCTGGCCAGTTGTTGTTTGGGGTTAATGTTTTATTCATTGTTGCAGTGTTTATGATTACGGCCACCGTCGTGTGATTTGCGTTGCAATGATACATTTGCAATGATATTCAATTACCCCGCCGCAATACCTATAGTCGTGCCATATGGTTTGCGTGCGGCCGTTTCATACATTTGCATTCCATACGCGCCTTTTATCCTTCGCTTATAACATATACCATATGTTATGCTCCCCGATACCATATATATTAACCTTATGCCATATGCGCGTTGGATTTTATATACATGACTTTAGCGCATTCCTCATTTGAACTATGGTATATAGTTTGATATAGCGCATTATTTGCTCTGTCTTATATGCACACCTTTATGATTTTAAAATGACCATCTTAGGTCATGTTTAAAATCATCACCATACTAATGCTTGAGTTGTATGTGTAGGTTGAAAAGTTGTCCCAGTTTGGTCTTTTAAGCTCTTAAAGAAAAACACTTAGGGGTTAATGAAAATAAGGAATATGTATGGAAATGAAATGGAATATGATGTATAAGGGTTATAGGATATGTATAGGGAATATAGGATATGAAATGATAATGAATATCCTCAGGTACTAATTTCAACTTAACAAAAACTAAAAATTTCTAAGAAAAATTTGAATTTTCAAGCACAAAATGACTATACATATACTCCCCTGGATGATGTTTGTACAAGTGTGATGAAATCAATTGATCAGATGTTGTAGATGGATCAAAAAGTAAACTTTATTGTTGCTCCTTGTTCTTCATGCTCTGGTTCTTGAATTGTTAGTCAGGTCCCTCTGTAATGATTCTTTGTTTCAGGTCCCTCTGCACTGCTTTTACAGAATATGCACATGTTGTTTCGACATTAGCAGGTCTTTCAGGTCCCTCTGTAATGATTTCTTATTTCAGGTCCCTCTGTTGACAATGCAAGTTCCTTTTATACTTCAGCTTTCCAGCTAAAGATCTGATGCAAGTCTCCCCCTTGTTTAAGATGTGACTTGTCCTCAAGTCAGTTGCTGGTGGAGAGTACCTGTATTGAAATTATGTGAGAACAGTAGAACAAGAAAAAGGAATTCATAGAGTCCAAGTTGCCCTGGTTTTCCCCTATGAATTCGTGTTTGCTGAGTGCCAGTTACCTGGTTTTCACTAGCAAACAAATTATTTTTTATTATTATTATTTATTTATTATTTATTATTTTATTTATTATTTTATTTATTTATTTTTTATGTGTTTTTTTTTTTATTCAACTACAGGACTGGAAGATGGCTGAGCTTGGTGTGCCATGACTTCCAGTTCTGTATCTTCTATCAGTTGTTTCATAAATGCTTCTTTACTGATAGGCCTATCATAAACTTTGAGCCTACGTCCATTCACTATAAAGGAGGTGGAGTCCTGGTCGATTGTCTTGATTTTGACTGCTCCATTGTCGAAGATTTCGTCAATTTCATATGGGCCTAGCCAGTGTGTTGTGAACTTTGCTTTGAAGTCTTTGAACTTGGAGTAAAAAAGTAATGCCCAATCTACCTTGCGAAATTTCTTTGTTTTGATATATCTGTCGTGCCACTTCATTCTTTGTTGTTGCACCAATGTAGTATGTTCTATGGCTTGTTGACGATGCTCATCTAACTGATTCAGTTCCATGATCCGCTGTTGTTGTGCTTCTGTCAGGTCTAGTCCTAGTTCAGCTGCTAGTCTGTATGTTTGTATTTGAAACTCTATAGGCAATAAGGCCTCTTTCCCATATACTAACTGGTATGGACTAAAACCAGTTGTATTCTTCCATGTAATTCTGTAGGCCCATAGTGCATCTTTTAATTTTTCAGACCAATCTTTTCTGTTCAGCTGTACTATTTTTGTCATGATATTTTCTAGGACTTTATTTGTTGATTCAACCTGCCCATTTGCTTTAGGATGATATGGTGTAGATTTCCTGTGTTTGATCTTGTATTTCTCTGTTAGATCTCGTACCAGCTTTGATGTAAATTGTGTTCCTTGATCTGTTACAATTTGTCTAGGTACTCCATATCTGACAAAGATTTCTTCAAAAAGAAAGGTGACCACTGTATCTTCTGTTTCTTTGTTCACTGCTTTAGCCTCTGCCCACTTGGTTACATAATCTGTACATACTAAGATGTACTTCTTTCCATTTGATGGTGGATTGATGGGTCCAACAAAGTCAAGTGCCCATTGCTCAAATGGTTCTATGAGGACCTGTGGCTTCAGTGGCATCTCATCTGTTGTGATTGGTCTCCCTGTTCTTTGGAAACTGTCACATTGCTTGACATATTTCTTAGAGTCTCTAAAGATGGATGGCCAGTAGTAGCCCAGTTGCAGCACCTTATATGCTGTTCGTTTATCTGCAAAATGGCCACCACATGGTTCATTGTGACATGCTCTTAGAATGTCTAATATTTCATCTTCTCGCACACATTTTCTAATTATCAAATCTGAACCAGTATAAAATAAATCACCATTTACCCAACTATACCTAGAGCTTTCTCTAACAATCTTGTGTCTTTCCTTTTTAGTGAATTGAGTTGGAAACTTTCCAGTAGATAAATAGTTTGCAATGTCTGCAAACCATGGTGTTTTTACTGTGATTGCAAACAGGTGTTCATCGGGAAAGTTATCTGCAACCAGATTTGGATCATTGGGTGAATGTATGCGGGACAGAAAGTCAGCCACTTGATTTTCCTTGCCTAGCCGGTCTTGTATTGTGATATTAAATTCTTGCAATAATAGTAACCATCTTGTTATTCTTCCATTGGTTATGGGTTTATTCATCAAGTATTTGATTGCTGAATGATCTGTATGAATGAAAACTTGATATCCTGTTATATAGTGTCTGAATTTGTTTACTGCATGTATAACGGCTAACATTTCTTTCTCTGTGACTGTATAGTTCAATTCTGCAGGTGTTAGATTCTTGCTTATAAAGTATATTGCATAATTGAACAAGTTCTCTTTCTGTCCAAGAGAGGCACCTATCACAGTATCATATGCATCAGTTGATATATGAAATGGCAAAGACCAGTTTGGCCCACGGAGAATGGGTGCAACTGATAATTTTTCTTTCAGATTTTGAAATGCATTTTGACAGTCATTTGTCCAGTGAAATTCAATATCTTTTGCTAATAGTTTAAACATAGGTTGGGCTATTTTACTGAAGTTTTCAATGAATCGTCTATAATAACCTGCATAGCCTAAGAAACTTCTTACCTCTTTCTATGTTGTAGGAGGCATTAAGTTTACTAGGACTTGAATTTTTGCTGGATCCACTTTAATTCCTGAAGCAGAAATATGGTGTCCCAGAACTATTCCTTCTGTCAAAATCATATAGCATTTCTCATTGCTTAATGACAAATTTGTTTCAATGCATCGTTTTAGAACTTTCTCAAGATTATTTAGGCAATCATTATATGTATTTCCATAAACTGTGAAGTCATCCATATAAACCTCTACACATTCATGAATTAGATCAGCAAAGATTGCAAGTACTGCTCGTTGAAAATTTGCAGGTGCATTACATAAACCAAATGGCAAAACATTATATGCATAGGTTCCCCATGGGCAAGTGAATGTTGTCTTGTCTTGGTCTTCTGTTGCTATTCTAATCTGGTTGTACCTGCTAAACCCATCCTATAAAGAGAAGAATTTCTTTCCAGCCAAAGAGTCTAACACCTGGTCAATGAATGGTAGAGGAAAATGATCTTTTAATGTAGCTTTGTTTAATTCCCGATAGTCTACACATACCCTCCACTTTCCATTTTTCTTTGGTACAATAACTAGTGGAGAAACCCATTGACTATCTGAAATAGGATAAATGAATCCAACATTTAACAGTTTTTGCAGTTCCTCTTTCACTATTTCTTTCATCATAGGATTCATTCGTCTTTGAGGTTGTCTGACAGGTTTAAGTTGATCATCTGTATAGATGTGGTGGACACATGTGCTATGATGGATTCCTTGCATGTCAGTATAATCCCAGGCAAAAGCTTTTGAATATTTCTGTAATAATGCAATTACCTCTTGCTCTTGTGCTGATTGAAACTGGTTTCCGATGTTTCAATGTTTTCCAGGATTTACCTCAATTGTTTTTATTATTGGATTGGAGATTGTGTTTACAGGAAAGATGTCTATAAAATATTTTCACAAAGTTTGAACAGTACAAGTTTCCTGAAAGCATTGATTCAAAAGGTTACTTGCAGCTTCATATTGGACTTCTCTAAGCTGCTCTGAAATACTTGGTTCTGAAATGAAAAGATCCATTAAGTCTTCATTCTCTTCTTCTTCTCTTAAATCAAAGAATTGATTTATACTTAAAACTGATTTAGTTTGTTGTTTTTCTTGAGCTTCAAGCACTGATTCTAAAGAAGTTGATTGTGCAAGTGAATAAAGAGCAATGTGTTTCCTTTCATCTCCATGTGAAATAATCATGCTTCCTGATCCGCATCCTATGAAGGCATCAGCGGTAGCTAACCATGGTCTGCCTAAGATTAGAGGATGTCCTCCCAAATTTGTTTTTGGTTGCAAGATAAGGAAGTCAACAGGATACTCCCATGAATCCAAAGAGACTATGATATCTTCCAATATTCCTTCAGGAATAACTTTAGATCTATCTGCTAGTTCTAAGATTGTAGAGGTTGATCTAATGTTGTTCAAATGCAAAGTTTTCATTGTCTCCATTGTCATTACATTTATAGCTGCTCCCAAATCTATTAATGTGTTTGGTACTGAGAAATTATTTATTGATATAGTAACCATAGGGATACCGGGATCAATATATTTTTCTACTATGGTTTGTGTAGACATGAGGCTTGCTAGTTTACCAATGACTTGGATTGTAGTAGGATCCTTCTTCTTTTTATGTGATTTCTTAATGCACAATTCCTTTATTGTTTTAGCATATATTGGTATTTCTTTAATTGCCTTCAACAAAGGAATTTTTACATAAGCATTTTTTAACTCATCTAAAATATCAAATTCGGGAAGGGTTATTTCTTTTTGTTGTTTCACTAACCTTTCAGGATAAGGTGGTGTTTGTGTTGTAATGTTTGTTCCTTTCTGAATTTGTATCTTAGTTTGTGATGTTTCTAGTGATTCTCCTTGTTCAGTTGGTTCTTCTATGATTGGAGGAGAATCCTTTTTAAGCACTTTTCCAGACCTTAGATGGACTTCATTAAGAGGAAGAATTGAATATGTGGGAAAACATGCTGCTTCCTCTACAGTGTATCCATCTTTGTCCACCTTATTATTCGGATTTGCCATTGGTTGGGCTGGTAATTGAGTTGGTCTGGGTTGATTTGTGGGTAGCTGTAACTGTTGTGGTTGGGTCAACAACGGTGGAGGATTCTGCTGTGGAAATGGGATGGATTGTGGATATGCAGAATGTTGTTGTTGAAATGGTATGGATTGAGGATATTGTGGATATGTAAATGGATGTTGGTATTGTTGCTGGTATTGTTGTTGATACTGTTGAGGTGGCTGGTTTCCATAACCATATCCTCTCCAACCTTGTGCAGGTTGTTGTGGATATTGTTGTGAAGGCCAAGCTTGCCATGGCATTGGAGGAGTCCAAGGATTTTGAGGTGGATAGAGGTAATTTTGTTGAGGAAATTGTTGCTGATTTTGTTGAGGCATCCTAGGTTGCCATGGTCTTCGTGGTGCTACATAATAAAAACCTTCTATTCCTGGCACTTCTTCCATTGAATTCATTTGTAATTCTTTCAATCTTAGAAAATTTTCTGTGGAATGATTTCCTGTACAAAGACCACAAACCTGAACACTCTGAACACTATCCAAAGGACATTCTCTCAATGGATGTTTCTTTCTACATTTGGGACAAAAGATTGCTAGAGCTTGTTCTTTTTCTTCTTTCTTCTTGTTTGCCTTTAGCACATCTACTTGTGTCCCTAATGTACTCAAGAGATCTGTTTTAAAGTTCTCCAATAAACTTCCTATTTCAGCTCTTGTTATCCCTCCTGCAGCTGACTTTGCTGCTTTTGAAATTACTTCTCTTCTTCCTGTTTTTGCTCTTCCTCTAGAATATTTTTGACATAAGTCAACAATTTCTTCGAATGGTAGGTTTGAAATGTCTCCTTTACCCATCATATTCAAAATGTCAAGGTATTCATCCCTTATACCCTTGAGAAAGATTGTTCGAATGGTTTCTTGATTTAGAGAGTGTTGTTTAGATTTCTGTAGATTATATAAAAATCTTTCCAAATATTCTTCTAAACTTTCATCTTCTTGTTGTGTCATTCTGAAAATATCTTCCTTTGAATCTCTATATCTACAATAAGCTTGATATTTTTTAAGGAAGACTGATCTCATATCATCCCAAGAAGCTATTGTTTGTTCTCCTAAACCCATAAACCATTTCAAAGCTGCTGCTTTTAATGTTGCAGGGAAAAGACGAAGTTTATGAATGTCATCAGTGTATCCATATGTTCTACATAAAATATCAAATTCAAACATAAATGCATCAGGATCTTCTGTGGACATTCCATAAAAATTTGGCAATACAAAAGGTGGAATATTTTTCATTTTCACTTCTTCTCCTAATATTGCACTTGTGTCTATTATTGGAAAGCCAAAGGTAGTTTCTTGATCATTACCATCTTCTTGCCTTTTCCGATCATTTTCTATTTTTCTATCATTTTCTTGTTTTGCCTCCTCATTTCTCTTTCTTCTCCATTCCATTTGTTGTCTTTCATATGCAGCTCGTTGTTCAGGAGTGAGAATAACAGATCCATGTCCCTCTTCTGCCATTGGTTGATTTGTTTCAATTTTAAGTGGTGTTTGGAAGATAGGAGGATTTATGGATGGAAAGACAGATTGTTTTCCTTTGATAATTTATTTTTGTTTTCCAGAATTTGAAAATTGTTTTTGCTTTGCTTCCCAAGCTAACAAAGTTTTCCTCTCAATCAAAGTTAATCTTTGTCCACTTCTTTGTTTTTCTGCCAATTCCTCAATTATTGGATTACCAGTAACTGGGGTGTTTGATGATCCTATCTCTATTTGTGGGGGGTTTTTAATAAATATACCTTGAGGATCTCTATATCTAGGCATAAAGAAACATAACTAAAAAGTGTAACTACTGTTTTTGTTTTTTTTTATCTTTCTATTGACTATGCCGATATTTGCCTCCCCGGCAACGGCGCCAAAATGTTGAGCTAATTTATGTACCTAAACTAACACAATTATTTATTATCAATCCGGGTTGTTTATGCTTTGAGGCAAGTTCACTATATGTGAAGATCAGATGTAATCAAACCTTGAAAGATAAGTTATTCAAAAACTAAAAGTAATACATCCTATAATTCTAATTCATTAGTTTAAAAGAGGAAGAATATTGAAATGATTCTTGACTCAAGAAGTCCATTTTCACCTCAATTACCACTTAATGAATCAGAGATTAAAACCAAGAGCTTAAGATGGATAAATTATTAATGAAAGAAACTCTTAACTTAAGAGACACATAAGGTATTCCATCATAATTCATTCATCTCAATATCAAAATCTCAATAAGAAACTACTTGCATACAAACAAAGAAAACTAGTTTTAATTCATCATTTTAGTAGAAGGGATGCTCAACTTGAACACCTGTTTTTCCAACTTGATAAAGTGATGAATAAGCTATGAACTAATGAAATCAATAATTATGCATGAATCATGAAGCAATCTGAAATAAAGCTTTGAAAAACCAGTTCTACAATAATCAGATTACAAGGAAATAAAACTAGTTAACAAGGAAGTGTACTTAGCTTGGAATGGGGGGCCTTCCACCCTTGCCTTGCACACTTGATAAGTGATCTCAGAAGCTTAAATTCAGTTACACATCCATAGCATTGAACAGAAAAATAATAACAACACAAGTCTTCAAATTAACTCCTCAATCCAAAGTTGTCACAATATAAAAGTATAATAAGTCAATAATACATAAGCCATCAAAGTTTTGGCTTTAAATAAGAAGTCTCATGAAACAAACTGATCTATATTCACTCAAACAAACCCATATACTCTCATCCACCTATCTAAGTAGAATTCATTACTCTTATCCCAAGAAATATGACCAATCCCATAGAATCTCAAAACTGCCCTATTTCTATGGGATTTCTGAATGACTAGTCATGATTGACTAGCACCAAATGGGCCTAATAAAGCTTGTTCTGTTCGAACTAAGCATAGCTGGCTTAATCCTAGTTTCCAAGCTGTCCATCCATGCATTCAATTCATGCCCAAGTGTCCTGCAACCACATCAACCATAAAGCTATTACGGGAATTTCTGAATCTGCCAATTTTGCACTAAAAACCAAACTTTCATAAAAAACTTTAGAAATTGAAAAATTAAAATTAAATACCTGAATGGATATCAAATATACATCAAAATGGAATAAATGAAGGGAAAATGGATGGGAAATAGATGTATTAGTAAGTTTCTTTGAGCAAAAATAAGATCAAAACTAAGGCCCAACATGCCTTCTGAAACGTTTTCAAGGAGATAGGTAACTCTGTCTTCAGGATTGGAATAATAGTTGAAGTGTTGAGAAACATTGTTTTTTAGTTTCCTGCTTTCATTTTTCAAGATAGTTGTCAATTGTTGTTTCTAACTAAGCACTTATAAATTCCATTTTTCCTATTTACAAAATCTTATATTGAATGGTTAAATGTCTTACAAATGCAGTGTTTGAATAGGTTTCGCTTCCTGTCATTTGCTTACTAAGAATTAAGGGTGTAACTGATTTATCCGAAAGCCATACCAAGGGGTCACAAGCTTCAGAATTGGATGAGACTTGATAAGTTAGTTATTCACTTAATTGGTTGTAGATAGAAGATGCTCATTTCATTGCAACAAAAAATTCTTCTTAAAGGTTATCCTGAGAGAGCCCAATTTGAATATACTTTGCAAGGATGATTAAATGAATAGATTCAATGCAATGTTTGAGTTATTGTAATTCTTTAGTTTAGATAGATGCAATGATTTCTTAGATACATTACCTCAAGGGGGTCACTCTCCACATATTCGGTAGATGGAGTAATTAAAGCATCTTAGATAAATTTCAATTTCATTTTCTATTTTCTATTTTAGATTTTTAGTAACTAAAGTGGAAACAGTTGATTTCATCTCATAGGGCTTTGACCTAATCATTGAATGTTGAAACAACCTGAAGTACAATAGTTGACACATTTCCCTGCTTTCATTTTTCAAATCTCAATTGAGTCATAGATCCATGGATTAGGTTTACTTACTAATTGAAATAGTTGCTTTGTATTTTTGTCCAAAACTAGGTCTTAGAACTTGTCTATAAACTTTGGTTTATTTCATAGAAAATTAAATTAGTTTCATAATACTTCATTTTCTTCCTTTTTAATTATATTTATTTTCACTTTTCTAAATGACCTAGGATAGAACACTAAGGGCTAAAAATACAAAACCCCCAAAACAACAATAAAAACAGAAACAACAAAGTAAGAGAACACTTTGGCGCATATAGTGCACCACACTTCATCAGTTTACTAGCTCTCGTTGATAATTAATGGAAGAAATTTAGGAACAATAAATTGACTAAACAACAACCATTTCAAGATTGAGCTCCTAAAAGTAAGAAAAATGTGTGTATTGAGAAAAACAAATTGCACAACTTTTGTTTGAAAAGTCAGTTTGAAGTGATTCCAAGGGAATATTGAAGCATAGATATTAGTATTGAGTTCTAAAATTCCTCCCAAAATTAATTCCACACCAATTAAGACCTCATAAAGCTCTAATATGATGCATGAAGAGGAAGAATTTCAACATGACATATCAAATTTATTTATTTATTTATTTATTTATTTTATTTTTTTTTTCTGAATTTGACTAATCTATTAATATAATTTTTTTTTTACAAAGAGGTCTTGGCCTCAGCAAAAATTGCCCAAAACAACGAAATTATTACACTGCAAAATTTTGTAAGATTGTTTACCAGACATCTTGGACAAACTAGACCATTAACCCATGCTAGACAAACTAGAACATGCTGCCCACGCAAGGGAAACCGGCCTTGGACCATTAACATAGTATCATGACCAAAAAACTGAAACTATAGACGAGATAGCATGAAAATAACTGAGTAACATGACTCTGTCGAAAGACTGTGAAAAGAAAAACTGCTAATTCTGACTAGAATATGTATCATGAGAAGTGGATGGGGGTTCTTCAACAACATGACAGCCATAAGCATACAAATCATCTACCTTAGCCTGCTTGTCTTCAATTTCGTTGGAGCCGACTCGCTTGAAGTCATCTTGGTCATTGGAGCAACCTTACTTGAAGTCGCTTAAGTCCTGGTGTTCACTGCAACTTGGAGCCTTCCTCTTCAAACCTGCATTAGGAGGAGTGCTTTGCTTGTCGACAATGCTCGTCTCCTTCCCAACACTAGTTTTCTTAGCATCTGAACGAGGTGGTTCCTCCTTGAGCTCAATGGTGATGGTGGAAATGACTTTAGGCATGTTCAGAGAGTAGGGGAAACGATGTTGGGTAGTTTGGGAATGCGCAGGGAAGATGGTCTAAGAGGCAAGGATGTGGGGAGAGCCCATCTCGAATTGAGATTTCCCATGGTGCCCACGCCCACAACCACTTCTAGTTTCAAGATAACGACCGCTGAAATTATCATAGGGGGAGAAGGAGTCAGTAATGGACATGGAGGGCTGGCAAGAGGAGTTTCCATGACTACTGCCTCTCTTGTAGCGCATACACTAGCGAAGGCGCGACATTATCCTCCGAGTAGAGTGGAGCTTTCGAAGAGTATAATGACTGGAGATGGATTGGGCAAGAGCAGTGGAATTATGAGAGATCAGGGGAGTCTGAAGGGTGTGCAAAGGGCATTCTCTTAGAGCAAGGGAATTCACATTGAGAAAATTGAGCCTCAGAGTGTAGAGAGGGCTCTGGAAAATGTGAAGACTGGGCACAATTTCAATACAACAGACAAAGGAACAACGTCTCCCCATGCTGGTTCGAGAGCTGGGCTCTGCAAAAATAGGGGAGCAACATGAGCGCAAGGGAGGCAGAGCGGGAATGAAGTTTCCAGAGAATGCCATAGCTGTTATGGGAGAAGGCTAGTTTAGGAAAATGTGCTGCATTAATGCAGTGTAACAAAGGATGGTGGGCAGATGTAAATGCAACCTCGTGTGAGTTTGGGTGGTGGTGTAATGAATCCACGCGCCAACCCGAAAACCATATCAACTTACACCTGTGGTTGATCACCCGCTTCCGGGGGATGGAGTTCCTGGTGCACCATGAGAGTGCAGTCTTGTATAAGTTGACCATCACCAAAAATATTCAAAGGACCCATGAAGAAAGGAAGATGCTGGTCAAATCCTTTGTTAGCTAGTCGGTCTGCTACCTTATTAGCAGTTCGCCTGATATGCTTGAAGGTGATGGCTCTGGGAACTTTAAGCCAACTTTCAATTTGATCTAGCCTACTCAGAAATATCCAACTCGAAGCCACTTTTGCTGTTGTGGTGCCTGATTGAATTCGAATTTTAGCCTCTATAATAATTTGTGAATCCCACATGATATATCAAAATTACGAGACCAAGTGCAACAAATTTCATTCTCACAAAAATCAACCAAAAAATAAATGGAGGCTAAGGTGGAACTTTTGATGAAAGGCATGGAAGTTAAGATGGATGGTTTGAATAATGACATGGAAGCTAATATGTATGGCATAGAAGCTTATATGGTGGTGTGGAAAACTAAGATGGATGGCATGGAAGCTAATATCGATGGTATAGAAGGAAGCAAGGAAGATTTGAAGAAATACATGGAAGTTTTGGAAAATTTGCTACAAGAAAAGCTTCCTAATAGCGAAAATGTTGTAGAGGAAACTCATGATGAGAAAAAAATAAATGTTAATCGTGATTTCATAGACTCTAATCTTGGATTGAAGACCTACCATATTCAAAATATTGATATGAGGAAGTTTTATGGAAATGATCCCATAACTTGGACACTTTAGATGGAGCAATATTTTGATCTCCATAATGTGCAAAAAACACAAAAAGTACGAATTTAAACTTTATATTTAGAACCCAATACATTTGTATAGTATCGATTACTTTTATCTCGTCAACAAATTGTCGCTTGGTCAATTTTTACGAAGGAAATGATATCACATTATCAAGATATAAAGAAAAACACCATCTTTAGCCAATTGATAAATATAAAAAAAAAGTTCAATGGTGGAGCACATTGAAGACTTCGAAAAAATGAATATAAGGGTAAAGGATATGCCAAAGGAGCACAAGATTGATTTCTTCATAGGGAATTTAAAGGATAACATCCAATATGAGGTTCGCCTTTGGTAACCTGATTCATTGGAGAAGGCATTCAAGTTGGAAATAAAATTGAATGCAAAATTATAGCCACAAGGAAGCCTACCACTCACAACTATAAATATGGAAGTGTTGCTACTCCTAGACTTCAAAAATCTACAAGGTTAACACCATAACAACTAGAAGAAAACATATCAAAAGGGCATTGTTATAGTTGTGGTAGAAAATATACTAAAGGTCATAAGTGGGTTGAGAAGAAATTATTTTACATAGATTGTGAAGATGAGGAAGAAAATTACTACAAAACTTCAAAAGAAGAGGATATACACCAAGAACTAACCGTAGAGGAAGAAGAAATTAACTCTATCGTATCCTATAATGCATTGGAAAAAATTACCACTCCTCAAACTCTCAAGATAGAAGGAAATATCAAGAAGAAAAATGTAATAGTGTTTATTGATTCAGGTAGTACCCATAATTTTATTCATTGTAAGGTAGCCAAGGAATTGAATTAATTCCTATACCCAACACCAGAGTGTCAAGTGATGGTTTCCAATGGAGGAATTATAAATTTCTCTAAAAATTGCCATAATATCAAGCTAACCATGGGATAATATGTATTGAATAGTCTAATTAACTCCATTAAAATGGGTGTTGTTGATGTTGTACTAGGAGTACAATGGTTACAATCTTTGGGGATGGTATCTTTTAATTTTCAATAAATTTTCAAGAAATTTCTTTTGGAAGGAAAGGAAGTTGAATTATAGGGTATCGCAGGGAAGTTGAAAAATATAATAAGCTCTAATGTCATGAAAAATCTTCTGAAGAAATAACAATGAGGCATAATTTCACAATTATGCTCACTAGAGGTTCAAACATCAAAATAATTTATTTCTCCAGATCTCCAAAAAGTATTGGAAAATCATTCCAAGGTGTTTGAGACTCCCAAAGGAATCTCACCTATTCGTGATCATGATCACGCTATTCATTTGATTCCAAGAAGTGTTCCTCCAAACATGTGGCCTTACATATATCCTTATGCTCAAAATAGTGAGATTGAACATATGGTTGCAGAAATGCTAGAGGTTGGTATAATTCAACCTAGTAAAAGCTCTTTCTTTGATCTAGTAGTATTGGTGCACAAGAAGGATGGATCATGGCGTATGTGTCTAGATTATAGGGAGCTCAACAAGCTCAATATTAAAGATAAATTTCCCATCCTCGTCATTGATGAATTATTGGATGAATTACATGGATCAATTTATTTCACCAAGTTGGATCTTCATTTTTGATATCATCAAATTAGAATGAATACTGAAGACATTTTGAAAACAACATTAAGAACTGATGATGGTCATTATGAATTTTTGGTCATGCCTTTCGGCCTTAATAATGCATCCTCCACATTTTAAGGTTTGATGAATTCCATTTTCAAACCCTTCCTTAGAAAAATTTTGTTAGTATTTTTTGACAATATACTAATCTACAAGTAGTCTTGGAAATATCTTGTTCAACATGTTGATAGGGTGCTCAAACTATTGGAGGAGAAACAATTATATGCAAAAACTTCCAAATGTTTCTTTGGAGTACAGGAGGTGGAATATTTGGGTCATATTGTATCTCATGAGGGTGTTAAGGTAGACCGTAACAAAATTAAATCCATTAAGGAATGGAAAATCCCCACAACCATAAAGCATCTTTGAGGATTTCTAGTGTTAACAAGGTATTATCGCAAATTTGTTAATAATTATGGGAGAATATTGACACATATAACACCATTACTGAAGAAAGATGCATTTTCTTGGACTCCAGAAGTAACTTATGCCTTTGAACATCTTAAAGAGGAAATTTTCCAAGCACCATCCTTAGCTATGCCAAACTTCACAAATTTTTTATTGTGGAATGTGATGCCTCGAGAAATGGAATTGGTGCAATTTTAATGCAAGAAGGAAGACCCATTTCTTTTGAAATTCGTCCGATCAAAGGAAAGTATTTACAGAAACCTATTTATGAGAAGGAAATGTTGGAAATACTACATGTAGTAAAGTAATGGAGATATTACGTAATGGGAAGATGCTTAAAGGTAAAAAGAAATCATTATAGCCTTAAATACTTTTTGGAACAAAGATTATCTCTAGAAGAGCAACAAAAATGGGTCACAAAGATGTTGGGTTATGACTATTAAATCATCTACAAAAAAGGGAAGCAAAATGTTGTTGCAAATGCATTATCAAGAAAGGATGAGGATGTGGAAGCATTTATTTGTGCCATTTATAAATTATACAACCTGAGTGGATAACCAAAGCAAGGGGTGAATGGAAGAATGATGAAGAGGTGTGGACACTCATTCAAAATTTGCAGCAAGATCCTAGTACATATGAAACATTTGACTAGAAAAATGATTCATTATGGTACAAATATCACTTATATCTTTGGAAGAATTTACAAATACAAAATAATATTCTTTTGGAATTGCACACCTCTCCCTTAAGAGGGCACTCAGGATTATTAAAAACTTACCACAGGGTCAAGAAGGATTTTTTTTGGATGACCTTAAGTATGATATTCAAAATTTTGTGGCTGAATGTTTGGTTTGCCAACAAAATAAAGTTGAGACAATTAAGACCCCATGCTTGTTACAAACTTTATCCATTCCAAGTCAACGCTGAGAGGAGGTTTCAATGGATTTTATCACAAGTTTACCCAAGTCCGAAGGAAAAAATGTAATCATGGAGGTAGTTGACATGCTTACCATGTATGCACACTTTTGTGCATTATCTCATCCATTTAAAGCCAATACAATTGCTACTGCATTTATGGAAACAATTCAAAATCTACATGGAAACCTAGAGATCATTGTAAGTGACCGAGATCCCATTTTTACAGGAATTTTTTAGACGGAATTATTTTATTTTTTGGGTACTCAATTAGCTCATAGTTCATCACATCATCCCCAATCTGATGGGAAAAATAAGATAGTGAAAAAATGTTTGGAAGGATATATTTGTTTCTTTGTATCTGATAAATGCACACAATGGGTCAAGTGGTTACCTCTGTCTGAATGGTGGTACAACACTTCCTTCCATACTGCAGCAAAAATGACCCCATTTATGGAACTTTATGGATATCATCGACCATCCATCACATCATCTTAAAGAGAAAATTCTAGGTTAGAGAAGTGGAAGATGACATCAAGAATAAATAACAAGTTCTCCAACTCTTAAAGGATAACCTCACTTTGGCACATAATAGAATGAAACAATAGGCATATCAACATAACAATGAAATAATTTTTGATGTAGGCGACTGGGTATTTTTACTTCTATAGAAAAATGTCCCTCAAGCAAGCTAAGAAGGATAGTAAATTATCGCCAAAGTATTATGGTCCTTACAAGGTGTTACAAAATATTTGTACTATGGCATACAAATTGGAGCTTCCTGCATTTTCCCGAGTGCACCCAGTTTTCCATGTTTCATGCTTAAATAAGGTTATAGTTTACAAGATCCCATTTCAAACAATATTTCCAGAACTTGACGAAGAAGGAAAAATCATATTGGAACCTGAAGCAGTCACAGAAACAAGAAATCGACAGCTACGAAATCAATCAATTTCAGAGTATCTCATCAAGCAGAAGAACTTACCCGCTAAAGATTTGACATCAGAGGATGATAATTTTATGCAGAAGCATCCAGAACTACCCAAGCGTTGAGGACAACACTTTTTTGATGGAAACTGGCATGTTGGGTCCCTATAATACTATTGTATCCCCTAATTTTTATTGTTAGTACAGCCCCCTTATTGTTATTGTTGTGCCCATGTAGTCCCCATATTGTTGTTGTTGTGCTCCATAGAAGCCCACTATTATTATTGTTGTGCCCTTACATTGTTATTGTTATGTCGTATAGGATTATATTGTGACCCATTGGACCCATATATATCGAGAGGAGGATTTTTCATTTGTACCATCCAAGAGTTGTTCATTTATGTAATGTAAAGGAGGTTGTCCCCTCAAAGAGTGTAATGTTCCAAAATTTTCATGAATAAATTGGAACATTAATTTTTGCTCATATTGTATAGTAGGTGAATAAAAATGAAGAGAAGGCCTCTTATCATGAATAAAACCCTTCCTAATGTAAAAAGGGAACCATGGAGCAGCTTATTTTGCACCTCCTAGTGTGGAAAGGGGGCAAAGGCATGAGGATAAGGCCAAGTTGACCAAGTCAACAACGTAGCCTAAGGAGGAGTAGCTTGCTTGGGAAGACAACGCAGTTTTGGAGGGAAGAGGTTCATTTGATGTTGAAACCCTAATAGGTGGGACCCAAGATGAAGGGGGCTCACAACTTCATAAGGAGAAGGAGGGAATATTTGTGCGGTCAGCTGATGATTTCCGAATTCCTTGTCTGCTTAGACATTTCTGCAAACTTCTATTGTTTAGCAGAGTTTGGAGAGATTCCTGCTTAGGAGTTCCCTCTCCTTCATTGAGTGATCTCTTGAAGGGAATTTTTCAGCAATTCTCCACATCAGGTTGATGGCCAAGCATTCATTTCTCCTAAAGCGTTATCCTTGGAGCATAGGACTCTGTGTTGCTAGGCAGTGTAGTGGAGAGGTTCATAACATTAGTTCTTGAGCTTATTTTCCAGTGGAGGGAGTCTCCTTTGCATTGGAGAATCTGTACAAGAACATCCAGAGCTGATTTTCACATCTTGGCAAGGGGCCAACTTAGTTCCCATCCTCTACAGCACATTTCATTGGGAGATTTGCGTTATTTTTGAGAAAGCAGTAGCAGCATGGATTGATCCCTTGCTTGAGGGCTTATTCTTTGGAGAAAGGGCCAACCCTTCTCCCGGAAGGCTCTATATTTCATTCCTCCTCTATATTTCATAATTTTATGATGTATTCATATTTAGAGATGCAGTAACTGTATTTTCCAGCTCCATATTTGTATATCTGCACTTTATACATTATATCTTCATGTAACCCTTGCCGGGTAATCTTCATTTTGTATAAAGAGGAGGGAATTCCCATTTTTCTCACCATTGGATGCTCATGGATTTCTGATCTGATATGTCACATTATCTACTATAGAAACCCTAGCAAAAATAACGATGTTATTGTTTCAGACTTTTCTGCATGAGCTAGACTATGGGGTTTTGAGCTAGATTGAGGCATATTGTTTTGAGAGTTTTGTTTATATGAGCTAGATTTATTTGTTTTACCCATAATTCTGCAAGTGAGTCATATATTGGGTCATCTAAGGGATCTCAGTTTTATTTCTCATTTATATAGCGTTACTTTCTGAGGGCAGCTATTTTATGCTTGCATGTTGCTGCAATTTTCAGCTAGTTCATTGTGGGAGATCTAAATAACCTGCTTAAGGTTATCTCTTTGAGCTTAAATTATGAAAGGACATCAAATTACATATTTTCTAAGGAATTCCAGCAGTGGGTGGCCTTATTTTCACATCTTCTTCCTTATACAGCGTCCCTAAGGAGCTTGCTGCAACAATTTTGTGAGGAGGCAACATCACATATCTATAGACAGAGACTGCAAATTTCCTGGTAGCCTCTGGTTCTCACCATATTTTTTAGAGGTGACATAACCAGTAAATTCCTCAGCAGTCCATCTCTGGCACAGAATTGTGGTATTTCCGACAAAGGAACATTTCAGTGGTGTAAAAGATGTTGATTTCCATTGCGGAACATTACAGTGGTATAAGAGCTCTGCTCTTGGCTCAGCCTATGGATTCTATATCCACCCAAAAGGTAAGAAGAAGAGGAGAATGAAGATGGAGAGGATGGGGTTACTCTCATCCATTTTCAGACCAAAGAAGAGCGTCTCCAAGGAGGTTCAACCAATGGGAGAAGAAAGGCATAATGAAACTCCAAGAGGGTTTCGAGGTGGAGAAAGTTGTAGTGAAACCTCTATATGGTTTCAGGAGGAAGGAGAAGATGGCTGCACTTCCAGTTCTCAGGGAGGGAGTGCAGAGAATGGGTGGCCACAAGAAGAAGTGGGTAGATGGCCAGAGGAGGAGGAGCTCTCTTCCCCACTTGAGGAGGCTTCTACCATTGTTGTCATGTTCATAAAGGGGCAGCCAACCATATCAATAGTTGGAACAGCCAACACATTGCAGAAAGAGACTCTTGTAGCCCTACAAGATGTCTCAAGGGCTTCCAAAGGTATGCAAAAATTTCCATGCCATAACACTTCAGAATATTTCATGAAAGGCTTTGGAAATTTGTCTTCACATGGCCCAGGATCGAAATGCCTTGCTGATGAGGAGAGGCAAGCTTATACAACACTATGCAATATGGGTTTGATCTAAGAAGGGATCAACACTCATTCCTTTGCACCCTTATTGAGTTGAATGTAGCATGAGGAGTTATGGTGCAAGGATTTGGGGAGCATCATGCATGAGGTGCCATCCCTTAATGATGTTTTGTTTATATCACTCTTGAGTTCTGTTGGATTCAAGGGGTTAGTTGGTGATAGGTATCTCTTGAGAGACCTCCAATGGGTTACATCTCAACCCCCCATGAGGTGTAAGAAGGAATACTTTCTTGGGAAGATTGGTGGTTTTCATTGGGAATATTCCAAGGGAGAGGATAATCAAGAGCAACCAAACTTGGATGAGGGAAGATGGATGGAGAGCAAGAGGCTTGTGAGCCACTTGCAGATCTATGACACATGATAGCAAGAAGAAAAGTTGCACTAGCTACTCAGGAGAGAGTTTGGCCATCATGAGACATATCCTATTTCCAAGGGTATGAGGGAGGAAGGAACTTGGCAGGGTACTTTTATCATGGGGCAGCAAGGAGTGTGGATACATTATGATGGCATGATAATTATGTTTTCACTACATAATGTGTATGATGGAAGTATGATGAGGCAGCAAAGATCTTGGTTTCTTTGGAGGATGGAGAGAGAGCAAGGGCAGGACTTCTCTCCCACTTGGCATAGTGGTGCAAGGAGGAGGAATGTCACTATCAAGGTGCAAGGAGTGCTTCCACCATGGAAGGTACTTATCATATGCAGTAGCATTATGAGGAACACCTTTGGAAAGCTACATGTAAAAGGGTGGAGCTATGTCTTGACAAGAGCTCACTTTCATGAGCCAACAACACTGACACTTGGTGGCTTGGGATTGCTAGTGGAGAATCCACATGGTTATCCCACCTTTGAAGCACTTGAGGGACAAGAAGGAGGTGAGAATTTTTTTTTTGCGTGTATTTATTACCTAACACAATATTTGCATCCTCTTTCCATTTCTATGTAGTGCTTGGCTCCACAAGGAGGCAGCATATTCATTAAGCTCGATAAGCAGTATTGGGCCATACTATGTGATGGAGACAACCATCTATCATATGGCCATGGGAAAGTGTTTATTTCCATGCATGTTCAACTTATATATTCAGCCACCTACTATACATTATCGGATGTAAGAGCATGCATTATTTCCCATGTACTAGAAGACAGCTTGTCCTATCACTTCTTCAAGCAGCAGTTTGGAAAACTGCGCTATGACCACTTGGGAGAATGTTGGTACACTATTGAACACCATGAGACCTTCAGTAATTTCTCCATATTATTTCTGATTATGTTCTCTTTTTCTGATGTTGCTATTATCCTTATGGGGAGCATGATTAAGGGAGTGACACATATGGAGGATGTGTCCTTGTTGGGAGAGAACTCCCATATTTTCTACAATGCATGTTCTAAGGGGAACATGGAAGGAGACATGGCCTCTACAGCAAGACATTTGTTATTTAATGAGGAGGGCCATGAGATGGATGGGTTTTCATGTGGTAGTGATTTCCTATCCATTATGTGTGTGATGGATTGGACCAGATTGATGCATAGCGCTGGGAGAGAGACCTTTGGAGATCTAACTTATTTCTTGCCATGGGAGGGCACTCATGTTGTAGCCCAAGATCAGTATACCCTCATCACTTATATTTAGTGGGGAGGGGAACAACGTGGGATAGGCCTCCTTGCCTATCATGTTCAGTTATTCAACCCACCTACACTTCTGGAGCCAAAGGTGGAGGAAAATTTTCATGAGTTACCATGCAGGAGGGTGACTCATTTCATATGGATGATAGCTTGGGGGTGGAGTTTACACCTTGGGGAAGGATAATTCCCATGAATCTTACACTCCATTCCTTGAGCAAACCTCTAGGCCACACATGGTGTCTCCTTGAGCATTGTCCTTCCCATGACTGATAGCCATTTGGGATATCCACCCAATGCTAATCTTCTTGCTTGGAGAGGCACTATGAGGATCCATTGTTGAGATAGAATCTTTAATTAGAGGAGAATATTATACAGAGATGCTATTGGAAGTGGATAAGGCACAACACAGTCTACCCTTGCACTTGCTTTAGGACAAGCAATCATTGGGAGGGGAGGATTGTAATGTTCCAAAATTTTCATGAATAAATTGGAACATTAATTTTTGCTCATATTGTATAGTAGGTGAATAAAAAGGAAGGGGAGGCCCCTTAACATGAATAAAACCCTTCCTAATGTAAAAATAGAACCATGGAGTAGCTTATTTTTCACCTCCTAGTGTGAAAAGGGGGCAAAGGCATGAGGATAAGGCCAAGTTGACCAAGTCAATAGCGTAGCCTAAGGAGGAGTAGCTTGCTTGGGAAGACAACGCAGTTTTGGAGGGAAGAGGTTCATTTGATGTTGAAACCCTAATAGGTGGGACCCAAGATGAAGGGGGCTCACAACTTCATAAGGAGAAGGAGGGAATATTTGTGTTTTCAGCTAATGATTTTTGAATTCCTTGTCTGCTTAGACATTTCTGCAAACTCCTGTTGTTTAGCAGAGTTTGGAGGGATTCTTGCTTAGGAGTTCCCTCTCATTCATTGAGTGATATCTTGAAGGGAATTGTTAAATAATTCTCCACATTAGGTTGAAGGCCAAGCATTCCTTTATCCTATAACTTTATCCTTGGAGCAGAGGACGCTGCGTTGCTAGGCAGTGCAGTGGAGAGGTTCATAACATCAGTTCTTGAGCTTATTTTCTAGTGGAGGGAGTCTCCCTTGCATTGGAGAATATGTACAAGAACATTCTGAGCTTATTTACACATCTCAGCAAGGTGAAAACTTAATTCCCATCCTCTACAGTGCAGTTCACTGGGAGATTTGCATTATTTTTTAGAAAGCAGTAGTAGCAGGGATTGATCCCTTGCTTGAGGGCTTATTATTTGGACAAAGGGCCAACCCTTCTCCCGGAAGGCTCTATATTTTATTCCTCCTTTGTATTTCAGCAGTTTCTGATGTATTCATATTTAGAGATGCAGTAACTACGTTTTCCATCTCCATATTTTTATATCTACACTTTATTCATTTTATCTTCATGTAACCCTTGCTGGGTAATCTTCATTTTGTATAAAGAGGAGGGTATTCCCATTTTTCTCACCATTGGATGCTCATGGATTTTTGATATGATATGTCACATTATTTACTGCAGAAACCCTAGCAAAAATAACACTGTTCTTGTTTGATTATTTTCTGCATGAGCTAGACTATGGGGTTTTGAGCTAGATTGAGGCATATTATTTTGAGAGTTTTGTTTATATGAGCTAGATTGAGGCATATTATTTTGAGAGTTTTGTTTATATGAGCTAGATTTATTTGTTTTACCTCTAATTCTGAAAGTGATTCATATATTGGTTCATCTAATGGATCTCAATCCCATTTCTAATTTATACAGTGTTACCTTCTGAGGGTAGCTATTTTATGCTTGCATGTTGCTGCAATTTTCAGCTAGTTCATTGTGGGAGATCTGAATAACCTACTTAAGGTTATTTATTTGAGCTTAAATTATTCAAGGAGGTCTAATTACATATTTTATAAGGAATTACAATATTGGGTGGCCTTATTTTCACATATGCTTCCTTATACAACGTCCCTAAGGAGCTTTTTGCAGCAATTTACTGAGTAGTCAACATCACATATTTGTAGACAGAGACTGCAAATGGCCAGGTAGCCTCTGGTTCTCACCATATTTTTTAGCAGTGATAAAACCAGTAATGCCTCAACATTCCATCTCTGGAACAGACTTGTGGTATTTGCAACAAAGGAACATTTCAGTGGTGTAAAAGCTGTTGATTTCCATTATGGAACATTACAAAGAGGTTGATTTCGAAGTTGTGATATATCTTTTCTTCTATTTTGTGAGATTTTTGCATAACACAATACCTTGCAAAAGGAATGGATTGGTAAGAAACTCTCTCTTAAACATCCCAGATTTTTTTATTCTAATGTTTGTGTACATGTTCCAAAGGAAGATAGGAGTAAGCGAAATAATAAGTTGAAAAGTGTATATTTATTAGTTATAAATATGGTTTAGAAGGATATACATTTTCAAACCCAAAAACTAATAAGGTTATTTCTAGTTGAGATGTTGACTTTAGAGAGGTTTAAAAATAAAAAAATCCTACCAAGGGAAAAATAACTAGAGATAAAATAGTTTGAGTTGAAGGATAATGAATCTATCTCAGAAAAAAAAACAAGAATGAAAAGAAGAATATTTTTTTACTCTAGTATTGAGAAATTCAAATAGAGAAAGAAGAAAAACAAAAAGATATACTCCACTTATATTTTGTTCATGTTTTTCTATGTCTAATATTGATGATCCTAGAATTATTAGGGAGGAAATGGATTCAGAGGATGGTAAACTCTAGAAAAAGATCACGAGTGAATAAATGAGATCTTTGGACAAGAGAAAGGCTTTGGATTTAGTCATTAGGGATATTTTTAGGTCTAAAATGGGCCTCCCAGGGAAAAAAATAAAATACGAGTTATGAATGTTTAAAGAAAAAGAAAGAACTATTTTTTGTAATTATATTTTTATCTTATCTCCTTATAGGTTTACTCAAATTTCAAGTGTAAGCATCTATTGGATGCACAATTTAACTTTGCATATAAAAATTACCCACTTTACATTCGTTTTGGTGGACCCACACCAAGAAAAATTGAAAATACATATTTTTCATGTATTTTCATTTTTTCTTCATCTAGGTCTAATGAAAACGTATGTACATTGGGTATTCATTGGATGTGGAGTTAGATTTTGCATCCAATGGATGCCTACAATTGAAATTTGAATAAACCTATAAGGATATAAGCCAAAAATACAATTCAAAATATATTTTTCTTTTTTTAACTCGAAAAATATTTGCCCCAAGGGATGGCATTGTCATCTTGAATATTATTGATTCTTTTAAAGTTGACTTTGTTAGTACATTTTTTGTTTTGAACATTTTTTTTATCTCAAAATACCTTAATGTGAGTTGGCATCTAGAAGAAATCTCCTTGGTAGAAAATGGGTTTTTAATAAGAAGTTGAATGCACAAGATAAAGTGGAGAAGTACAAATCTTGATAATGACAAAGGGATATTCACAAATATAGGGAATTGAGTTTGTGACATTTTTTATCCAATTGCTAAATTATGAACATTCCTACATGGTGATATTAAAAATGAAACCTACATGAAAAATCCAGAAGGTTTTGTAATGAATATAAATAAATCAATGGTTTGCAAGATGAAAATTTTCCTATATTGGTTAAAACAATATTCAAGGACATGGTATCAAAAATTTGATACTTGTATATTGGTATTCTTTGTTTCACAATGAAAAAATATAATCATTGTATGTTTCCAATTAGTTGGTGATCATTATATTTATGAGGTCCTTGTATGTGGATGATATGTTGTTGATTGAAAGGGGAAAAAATCATCAAATATGTAAAACTCATTTGTCCTTTAAATTAGACATGAAATATCTTGGTGCTGTAAATTTTATTTTTGATAGGAAATTAAAAATAGATCTAGTTAAATAGAAACTTATTTGAATTAGAGGAAAAGTGATGAGACAATAGTGAAAAGGTTTAACATGTAGTAATATAAAGTGGTCAAGGTCCCTATTTGTGTAGGTGTAAATTTATTTGTAGATTAGAGTCCCAAGAGATATGAAGAGGAACAGGATATGTCTTGTGTTCCATATGCTAGTGTTATTGATAGTCTGATGTATGTAATAATCTATATGTGAATAAACATTGCACATGTAGTGATATTTTTTAGTGGGTATATGTCAAAACTAGGGAAGAAGCATTGGACAATTTTAAAGAGGTATTTAAGGTATTTGTGTGGCATTAAAAATTATGAAATTTTCTACCAAATAAGATCTAGAGTAGACAAAGTGTTGGACGTGAATGATTTTGTTGACATGGTCTAGTTTGGAGATATGAATCATAGAATATCTACAAGTGGGCAGTGCTTAATCTATTTGGAGTATTAATTAGTTGGGTATGTAAAATATAGTCTATAGTTGAATTCTCAACTAAATAATATGAATACACAGTAGACACCCCATGTAAGTAAAGAATTTGTATGGTTACAAATATTATGTTAAGGTATTGGGTTTGTACAACAAGTTGCAAGGTTGGATTGTGGATATCATAGTGAAGTGTTTCTAGCAAAGACCCTAGCTTATCATTCTAAAATAAAGTATATTGATCTTCAATACCACTTTGTGAAATACATGCTTGAATATAATAAGGTGATACTAGTGAAGATGGACACTTTAAAGAATGGTGTAAATTTATTAAAAAAACTTGTCAACAATACAAATTATTTCTAGTGTATAGAAACAATGGCCATGGTTATTCATATAATCCTTTCCCCATTTGTATGCAAAGAAAACAAAAAGTGGGAAATGTTGTGTATGTGTTATATTATTTGCACAATTAGGCCCACGTACCATACATATGAACAAAGGAATATGACCAACCCCCTTATCCTAGGGGGTCACAAGGAGTGTTGGTAGACCTCCCCTATTTAGAGGTTTAGGGGGGAAACCCTTAAAAATAAATTTGGGCGCTTTTTTGGTCTATGTTTGATGAATTTAGGCATATTTATTTCTAATTTTGGTTAAAAAATAAAGGTTATACTATAATCCAAGTTAATGGATTAGAGTTTTGGATTCGATAAGATCCTCTATACTACATTGTAGATGGTGAAGTTAATGTAAATGAGAGTAAGGGGTGATTTGATAATAATTTGTTGGCTTTCATAGTTAAGGGTTTATAGGGTAAATATCTTAGTATTGTATGTCAAATCTATTGTAATTTACTTTTTGTTTTATAAAGAATATTTTTTGTGTATTTATTAATGTAAAGGTTTAAAACTTACAATCCAAAAAAAATAAAAAAAATTATATATCCATTCTCTATAATACAAGTCTTAGCCTTACAACTAAAGAAGAGTTTCAGAAAGGGTTGTCAATTATATGTTGTTCAAGTAATGAAAACACTAAAAAATAAAGTCTTAAGTATTTAAGACGACCTAATATTTTAATAATTCAATGATATGATTTTATATGAAATATTTGGTCTACCTCCCAAGAGAGACATTGATTTTCCAAATAATATTACGCTAGGATTTTCCCCTGTATCCAATGCACCTTATATGATGAGTGCTCTTTAATTGGTATATTAAAGATAATATTACAAGAAATTTTGGAAAATTGATATACTAGACCAATTCTGTCTCTTTGGGGAGAAACATTGTTTGTGAAGAAGAAGGATGGTACCTTTAAGTTGTGCACTAACTACATATAAGTGAATAAGGTCATGGTGAAAAATAAGTATCCATTACCTTGGATTGATGACATGTTAAACCAATTAAGAGGGGCTATGATATTCTCAAAGATTGACTTGAGATTTGTGTATCATCAAGTCAAAATTAATGATGAATAAATATATAAAACAACATTTAGGGAAAGTTATCTTAATTATGAGTTCAGGGTGGTGCCAATCAGACTCTCCAATGCACCAATCACATTCATGTGTCCCATCATTAACATCAACTTCATTAACTAGTTGGATATGCTTGTATTTATTTTTTTTAATGTCATTCTTTGATACTCCAAGTCTGAAGAGGAACATGAGGAACATATTAGAATAGTTTTACAAGTGTTGAGGTAACATAAAGTATATGCCAAATTCATCAAATTTGACTTCTATTATAAACATATCCATTACATGGGACATATAATTACAAAATAGGGAATATATATTGATACAAAAAATATTAAGGACATCATAGATTGATCCACTTTGAGGAATGTGACAAATGTAAGATCATTTATGGGAGTTGTAGGAGATTATCTAAGACTCAGTAAAGGATTTTGAAATAATGGCCATCCAATAATGTCATTACAAAGGAAAGGGGTAAAATTTGTGTGGTTTGAAAAATGTGAAGAAATTTTCCAGTGGATGGAACATCCACATACCAGTGCATTGATTTTGAAGATTGTATATATAGATAAAGATTTCAAGGTATGAATGCATCCTTTTAAACTATAACTCGGTGGAGAAATTATGTAATATGGACATCTGGTGTGATAGAAGTATAAGAAACCAAGCTCAAGGCATAATTACTTAATTTCTCTAGATATTAAATAATTCTTATTACGTAATATTATACTTAATATATCACTCTTAATATATCTGGATTAATTAGTCATTAGGGATACTTTAAGTTCTAAAATGGGCCTCCCAAGGAAAACAATAAAATACGAGTTATGAATGTTTAAAGAAAAATAAAGAACTATTTTTTGTAATTATATTTTCATCTTATCTCCTTATAGTTTTACTCAAATGTCAAGTGTAAGCATCTATTGGATGCAAAATTTAACTCTGCATATAAAAAGTACCCACTCTACATTCGTTTTGGTGGACCTACACCAGGAAAAATTGAAAATACATATTTTTCATGTATTTTCAATTTTTCTTGATCTAGGTGTTAGAGTCAGCTTTTGCAGCTTTCCTCCAGTGATCAAACATGCTCTTACAAAGTGATCTTAAAGTATCAAGGTCAAATTTTGTCATTTCACTGAGTCTTCAAGCAAAATTTGGTCACTAGGCATTAAGTCTAGGGTTTGTTTTCACTCTTTTCAAAGTTGTCCAAACGTCGGTCCATGTCACCATTCAGTTGAGTGTATCATCATTCATAGGGTTTTCATCATCATTTCAAGTTCCATTGGGTCATTTTACACATTGTTCATGCTTCAGTTGTGCCTTGGTAAGGTCCATTTCCCTCTCCTAGGGTTTTGGAGGTAATTTCTCTTGGATGGTCAAATCATCGGAAAAACTTGTATCCTGATGTTCACACACCTTCCCCTATCCTTAATATACCTTATTAAACACTTCCCATCACTGAGATCCCCCAAATTCCTCATTTTTTCACAAACCCTAGTTTCTTGCCACAACTTGGCAATTTTCTAGGCTAGGCCTGTGTTTTGCCCTTTTGGACCCATTCTCCTCACTCAATCTCTGTGATTCCACTTTCCCCTACTTCCTAACATCCCTCCCTACTTCCAGAAATTTCCCCAAGAATTTAGAAGCCCCTTATCCCCTTCATCTCGCTTCATTTCGACAAAATCCCTTGTTTCACACATCGGGATAAGTTTCACTCAAAAGATTTTTCAGAGCAATAAAAGATTAATTTTGGAAAACTGAGAGAGGTTTTTGTCCAAAACATGCCAAGGAAGAAAAACCTCTTTCACTGTTTACACCGGTATCATGGTTTTAGAGAAATATCAAAAATACCGTTGCCTCAGGAGAATTGAATGCACCTCTAAAGTGACCTTGGGAAAATCAAGATTTCTCCTAGCATGGTTGGCTAAATGACTTGCTTAATGATTCAAAGGATAACTAGACAGAAATACCTTTCCAATTAGCTATCATGAGCTCAATTTTGAGTTGAGGAAGGCCTTCAAAAGTTGACTGCAACAGCGCTCTGCCTTGAGGCAGCCTCATTCTGCTCATTTTGACTAGTGTTGGGAGATTTGATTTTTGACAGGGTAAATGAAATTCAAATTGCATAATTACACTTGTGTTGGAAATTAGACTCAAATATCTTTCCAACGAGCTATCACACGCTCAATTTGGACACTGGGAAGGCCTCCAAAAGCTTCCTGCAAAATGCACTATGTGGCAAGAGGCATGCGACCCACTTGAAACAGGTGCGACCCACTTGGGAGGTGCGACCCACTTGAGCATTTTAGCTTGTGTAAAATTGAACGGGTGCGACCCACTTAAACCAGTATGCGACCCACTTAAATCAGAACCCAGAAAATTCATTTTTTGCGCCCAGATTCGATTCTAATCGACTCCAAAAGCTTCCAAACAGGTTTTAATCATTGTTCAATGGATTTTTAGCATGATTATGATATTATTGATGTTGGGAAAGAGGCCATGTTGGGAGAAGAATCTATAAACCCTATATTCATTTCAAAATTCGCTCCATAAGGTTTGAGAAGTGATGTTGGTCATTTGAAATTGGTGTCAAAACTTGCATTTATCAAAACACTCTTATGCCATTGTTGTGTATGCTTTATCACTGCTGTCATTATATTATTTCCCTCACTGCTGAGATCACTGTTATTATACCACAGTCCCATTTTTATGCCACTATTTCACATCCTTCATTTCCTTTGTTCCCATGAGGTAAAACCCTAAATATATCACCTGTTATCCCTTCCCTCCATTGGCAAAATTTTGATGGCCACAATATTCAAATATTATGCCTTAGATTTCATTTACATTTTGTTATTTCACCTATTCCCATTCCCAAAAATCCTCACTATCACTATTTTCCCATATCACTTGCAAATTGACCATATCCCTAAACCCCTCCAACAGTGGTTGTCCCCACACTTGACAGTACTTTATCACTGTGGTTTTTCCCATAGCACTGTATTACATATGTGACACATTTGGGCATTGAAACAAAAACACCAAATTGCTCATTTTCTAAACAACCAAGCATGCAGTTGACAAACACATTTCAGCAGCGCGAGTACTATCTCCACTGGATGTGGAAGAGGTCTCGCCTTATTCATCAGTGTAGGTACATTCACAGGATCATGATAGAAACAAAGACGTGTTTCGTCACATGAAAGGCCATTATTGGGCTCGCGTGCATGTCTGCAAAGCGAGAATGAAGATTCTGAAGAGGAGGTTGAGCGAAGCACTAAAACGGCGGAAAAGGCATGATCCACTTCGGATTTTGGCCAATGCTTCGTTGGATGAGAAAGATACATGATGGAGGGTCTTCACTCCGAATTTGAGCAAATTCGGAGAAATTTTTGACATTTTGAAATTTTTGGTCTCAAAAACAGGTTTTTCAGTTAAGTGGGTCTCGCACTCATATGCTCACTTTTTTTGGGACACTTGCTGAAGGAAATTTTTACATTTTTGGATTTTTAATGGTAATTTATGCATCCTCAGGCATTACCGAAGCATTTCATCAGATTCTGGATGGTCAAAAAGCTCAAAAACACCATAAAAACCACCTTGCTGCCACCTTTTGCACCAGCAGGAAGTACTTCTGGGAGAATGCGGTTTTGGAGGGTCAAATGAGCTCCAAATTGGGAAATTCCACTTGGGTTGGATAGCCAACATCGAGGGCTTTCCAACAAGCTATCATGAGCTCAATTTGGATGTCAGGAAGTACTTCAAAATCAGGCTGAAAGTCATGCGACCCACTTGTTTCAGGCATGCGACCCACTTAAATTTTTGGCTGAATTTTCAACTTCCAGCTCAGATTTTCGGCCAGTTTGGACCAGTTTTGCTTGGGGATGAAATTTTTGAGTTATTATGATATAAATTTATGTTTGGCATGTAACTTTGGTTCATTTTTACCTATTCTAGAATATTCATTCTCAAAAAAGTGAAAATCATGTAAATGAATCAGTTTCCACTCTTTTAGAGGCAGAGTCAGAGAGAGTTCTGAGAGGTGTGCGTGGAGAAAAACAGAGCTTCCATTGTACAGTTTTGACAGAGATTTTAATAAAAAATGCAGCTCTGACCCCTGAGATTCCTGTGGTATGAAATTTAACATTTGTCTCATCCTTTGTTTCATATGTAGCCTGTTGTGTTTCCATTTCATTTCATTTCTAAATGAATACTTTTAAGTGAGAAAGGCAGAATTCAATTTGTTTTCTCTGTCTTGAGGAAGTGTTCATATTTAATGTTTTCTTCTGTTTGACAAGGATTCATCTTCTATGCCCTTGTCAACCTCGCAGCGGTCTTTCACTCTATATAATTTCAAATTTGATGTTAAATTTCTTGCTTATCTTGCCTCAGGAGATAATCTGTGTTTTTGATTATATTTCCCTGTTCAAGCTGTTCTTAATCCCATGCTTCCCAGAAAACCCCATCATTTATTAAAAAAAAACCTCATTCATATCTCTTTACTAGCCTAAGATCAGCATTCACTATCGGTCATCTCAGCCCCTTTGAATATCTTTCGCCGAGATAGACCCGGAGAGAGCCCTCTCTTGTCCTCGTAGGGCTAGCTACGAGGCTAAGCTTGGTTTGATGTTGCCTCGAGTTTTGCCTCCTTCAGCCTATGGCAGATTTGAGCGCTAACACTAGGTTTAATGAAAATGTTTGTACATAGGGTATTCATTCGATGTGGAGTTAGATTTTGCCTCCAATGGATGCCTACAATTGAAATTTGAATAAACCTATAAGAATATAAGCCAAAAATACAATTCAAAATATATTTCTCTTTTTTTTCCTCGAAAAATATTTTCCCCAAGGGATGGCATCGTCATCTTGAATATTATTGATTCTTTTAAAGTTGACCTTGTTAGTACATTTTTTGTTTTGAAGATTTTTTTTTATCTCAAAATACCTTAATGTGAGTTGGCATCTAGAAGAAGTCTCCTTGGTAGAAAATGGGTTTTTAATAAGAAGTTGAATGCATAAGATAAAATGGAGAAGTACAAATCTTGATAATAACAAAGGGATATTCACAAATATAGGGAATTGAGTTTTATGACATTTTTTATCCAATTGCTAAATTATGAACATTCATACATGGTGATAATAAAGATGAAACCTACATGAAAAATCTAGAAGGTTTTGTAATAAATATTAATAAATCAATGGTTTGCAAGATGAAAATTTTCCTATATGGGTTAAAACAATATTCAAGGAGATGGTATCAAAAGTTTGATACTTGTATATTGGTATTCTTTGTTTCACAAGGAACAAATATAATCATTGTATGTTTCCAATTAGTTGGTGATCATTATATTTATGAGGTCCTTCTATGTGGATGATATGTTTTTGATTGAAAGGGGAAAAAATCATCAAATATGTAAAACTCAATTGTCCTTTAAATTAGACATGAAATATCTTGGTGCTGTAAATTTTTTTTTTTGATAGTAAATTAAAAATAGATCAAGTTAACTAGAAACTTAGTTGAATTAGAGGAAAAGTGATGAGACAATAGTGAAAAGGTTTAACATGTAGTAATATAAAGTGGTCAAGGTCCCTAATTGTGTAGGTGTAAATTTATTTGTATACTAGAGTCCCAAGAGATATGAAGAGGAAGAGGATATGTCTTGTGTTCCATATGCTAGTGTTATTGATAGTCTGATGTATGTAATAATCTATATGTGAATAAACATTGCACATGTAGTGATATTTTTTAGTGGGTATATGTCAAAACCAGGGAATAAGCATTGGAAAATTTTAAAGAGGTATTTAAGGTATTTGTGTGGCATTAAAAATTATGGAATTTTCTACCAAATAAGATCTAGAGTAGACAAAGTGTTGGACGTGCATGATTTTGTTGACATGGTCTAGTTTGGAGATATGAATTATAGAATATCTACAAGTGGGCAGTGCTTAATCTATTTGGAGTATTCATTAGTTGGGTAAGTAAAATATAGACTATAGTTGCATTCTCAACTAAATAATATGAATACACGGTAGACACCCCATGCAAGTAAATAAGTTGTATGGTTACAAATATTATGTTAAGGTATTGGGTTTGTAAAACAAGTTGCAAGGTTGGATTGTGGATATCATAATGAAATGTTTCTAGTAAAGAACCTAGCTTATTATTCTAAAATAAAGTATATTTATCTTCAATACCACTTTGTGAAATACATGCTTGAATATAATAAGGTGATACTAGTGAAGATTGACACTTTAAAGAATGGTTTAAATTTATTAAAAAAAATTGTCAACACTACAAAGTATTTCTAGTGTATAGAAACAATGGCCATGGTTAGTCATGTAATCCTTTCCACCTTTGTATGCAAAGAAAACAAAAAGTGGGAAATTTTGTGTATGTTTTATATTATTTTCACAATTAGGCCCACGTACCATACATATGAACAAAGGCATATGACCAACCCCCTTATCCTAGGGGGTCACAAGGAGTGTTGTTAGGCCTCCCCTATTTATAGGTTTAGTGGGGAAAAACTTAAAAATAAATTTGGGTGCTTTTTTGGTCTATGTTTGATGAATTTAGGCACATTTCTTTCTACTATTGGTTAAAAAATTAAGGTTATACTATAATCCAAGTTAATGGATTAGAGTTTTTGATTCGATAAGATCCTCTATACTACATTGTAGATGGTGAAGTTAATGTAAATGAGAGTAAGGGGTGATTTTCTAATCATTTTTTGGCTTTCGTAGTTAAGGGTTTATAGGGTAAATATCTTAGTATTGTATGTCAAATCTATTATAATTTACATTTTGTTTTATAAAGAATATTTTTTGTGCATTTATTAATGTAAAGGTTTAAAACTTACAATCCAAAAAAAAGAAAGAAATTTTGTATCCATTCTCTATAGTACAAGTCTTAGCCTTACAACTAAACAAGAGTTTCAGAAAGGGTTGTCAATTATATGTTGTTCAAGTAATGAACACACTAAAAAATAAAGTCTTGAGTATTTAAGATGACCTAATATTTTAATAATTCAATGATATGATTTTATATGAGATATTTGGTCTACCTCCCAAGAGAGACATTGATTTTCCAAATAATATTACGCTATGATTTTCCCTTGTATCTAATGCACCATATATGATGAGTGCTCTTTAATTGGTACATTAAATATAATATTACAAGAAATGTTGGAAAATTGATATACTAGACCAATTCTGTCTCTTTGGGGAGAAACATTGTTTGTGAAGAAGAAGGATGGTACCTTTAAGTTGTGCACTAACTACATATAAGTGAAGAAGGTCATGGTGAAAAATAAGTATGCATTACCTTGGATTGATGACATGTTAAACCAATTAAGAGGGGCTATGATATTCTCAAAGATTGACTTGAGATTTGTGTATCATCAAGTCAAAATTAATGATGAATAAATATATAAAAAAACATTTAGGGAAAGTTATTTTCATTATGAGTTCATGGTGGTGCCAATCAGACTCTCCAATGCACCAATCACACTCATGTGTCTCATCATTAACATCAACTTCATTAACTAGTTGGATAGGCTTGTATTGATTTTTTTTAATGTCATTCTTTGATACTCCAAGTCTGAAGAGGAACATGAGGAACACATTAGAATAGTTTTACAGGTGGTGAGATAACATCAAATTTTACTTCTATTATAAACATATCCATTACATGGGGCATATAATTACAAAATAGGGAATATATATTGATATAAAAAAAATTAAGGACATCATAGATTGACCCACTTTGAGGAATGTGACAAATGTAAGATCATTCATGGGAGTTGTAGGAGATTATCTAAGACTCATTAAAGGATTTTGAAATAATGGCCATCCAACAATTTCATTACAAAGGAAAGGGGTAAAATTTGTGTGGTTTGAAAAATGTGAAGAAATTGTCCGGTGGATGGAGCATCCACATACCAGTGCATTAATTTTGAAGATTGTATATCTAGATAGAGATTTCAAGGTATGAATACATCCTTTTAAACTATAAATCGGTGGAGTAATTATGTAATATGGCCATCTGGTGTGATAGAAGTACAAGAAGCCATTCTCAAGGCATAATTACTTAATTACTCCAGATATTAAATAACTCTTATTATGTAATATTATACTTAATATATCGCTCATAAAAAGGCATGCTCAAGGCATTTTGGCTATCAAAATATGGTTACTACCACATGAAAACAATATGATTACCCTTGAATGAAAAAAAAAAATTAATATTACATTTCCAAGTGCATTTAGTGCCAACAAGTCAAAGATAAATATAAAAACTTAGTAGGTTTGTTTCAACTCTTGTCGATTCCATAGTGAAAATATGAAGTCACTTGTCAGTCAATTTAATTGTACTTTAAATTACATTACATTAAATTATAAATCTAGGTTTATAAACTTATGAAGTGCATGGTGAAATATATGCAAGGATTTAATTTATAATTCTACAAAATGTAAATTGACATGAAATAAAATTTTAATCTAGGAAAGAAATGGAAATTTAATCTAGGAAAACATTAGAAATGTAATCTAGGAAATCATTGGAAAATTAATCTATGAAAACATGAAAATATTTACTATAGAAAAGTGAGTAAATTTAATCTATGAAAACTTGTAAATTTAATCTAGAAAGCATATGAAATATTTTTCTATGAAAGCATATAAAATTATTCTAGGAAATCATGAAAATCTAATTTATGAAAATGATTAAAATCTAGTCTATGAAAGCCATTGCATTATAGTCTATGAACAAAGAAAATGATTTAGGAGCATTATGGTTCTGAAAATTTGTAAATTTAGTAGAATATAGGGTGTCTTATGTTTTTCAAAAGATTTGGTTTCCTAAGTATTTAATTAATGTAATTTTCAATGTTTTGAGTGATTTATGTGAGACATTTAGAATAGGATTTAATTAAATATTAAGAGGCATATTTGTAAATTTTCTCGAATTTAGGAGAACATGAGTGATTGATGAGTGATTAGTGTGGATTGGGATATTCTGAAATATTGTAAATCTTAGATTAGAAAGTAGTTCATGATTTTATGGATTTGAAGAGGATCCTTAGGATTGAGTTGAATGTTGAGATCCTCAAGGGATAAAGAAGAGATTTTAGGGATTAACTGAGGACTTAGAGGATTCCTACAAATTAGTTGAGAAGATTAAGGATCTGAAGCAAAATTGGTTACAAAACCTTTTGTATATATTTGTAAAGCCTCAAAGGCACAAATAGAAGAAAAAAAGAGAGATATTCTTGGAGAGGAAACTTAATTGTAAGCCTACAGGCATAGAGAGAGGGGAAGAGAAAAGGTCCATGTAAAAGGTGCATCAAGCCAAAGCCAGATTGTAAATAGATTTTGCTTGTATTTGTACAATTTGTTTGTTTAATGAGAAATCAAATTTCATTTTTACTGTGTATCATTTCTGTTATGTGCTGAGTGATCCATAATAGAAAGAATTCGATATCGGTGTAGTAATTCCCTGTAACAAATTCTAGATGAATGAATAAGTCTTACTATGTGATAGAAGACTTAACCGCTTGGTAGAATCTGTGTGATTCTAGTATGGGAGTTAATTAGTTGTGAATGAATCTAATGGAAGTGAATGTGTGAAGATAAACTTATGTGAAGGTCGAAAGGAAAATAACATGAATTCTGGATTTAAACAATATGAAAAGGTGTACATCGAGCGTGATAACTTTGGAAAAGATTCAATAACAAGAACAAGCTCAGGAGAGATTAGCTTAAAATAATACCGAACAAGCTCAGGAGGAGTAGCATGGAGGAAACGGATTTGTAGAGCGGTGACAATAGAAAGCAGAGAAATCAACTAAGGCAAAAAATACTCAGAAGAATTCCAAAGGAGGAATTAGACGGCAAGGATCGAATCACAGAGTTGAAGTTTTAATATTAAATAGCAGAGATCACATCGCAAAGTAAACAGTTTCAATGTGGTAAGTTGAGAAAGTTACAATGTGGACGCGTGTCGGGTGGAGAATGAAAGCGCACATCGCAAATCAGAGATTATAATATTTATGTGTTAAGGAATTCGCAAGTTAAAAAAAATAACTTGCGATGCGGTAAGGATTGAAAGTTGAGATGTGATAAAGGGAAGAGACACGTGTTGGCCCAGTGCTCTAGCACATATTGCACATCGACGGGTTTAGATTTTAGCATTAAGACATCGCAAGGTAAATTATTTTGGTTGCGATGTGATGAGGACGGGAGATGGAAATGTGAGACAGTACAGTGGGACCGTTAGATCTGGTATAGATCTACGGTGGATATTACATCAAAATTTCGCATCGGCATCTTTATTGTTTAGTTTTGAAAGGTATTTGTTATAAATTATGAACTGCGAAATGGAGAAACCTGTGAAGTGCGATGAAGCTTAAAGTTAAATAATACGATCCATTGTTGCACTAAGGAATAGTTATGTGGGCCATAAACCACAGGTCTGTAGGTTTGTGTAAAGAAGCCAGCCACGATATAAAGGTAAATTTTATGTATGAAATTTAGAACCAAAGAACCACTTTTAAAATAAGCTTCCACATGTGTATAAATCTTTGATAATTATAAAGTGGGTTCTATTGGTGATTGAAGAGTCCAAAGAAAGAAGAAGGAGATTGTTGAGATAACCCATATGGATGGGTGATTTATGGAGTAGCATTGAATCCATAATGGAAATGTGGGTAATTGTGGGGTTAATTCCACTAACCCTTCATATTTGAGTATTTTCAGCCTTATGGTTGCATCATTTGGTATCAGATCACAGAATAAATAAAAATTGTTATAAATGAAGATTGTAGAGTTAAACTATGAAGAAGACATTTGGTAGCAGAACAAAATAAGATTCAACATGATTGTGGATTAGAGGAGGAGAATTCAGATTCTAAATCTGAAAATGTGGATACAAGTGCAGAAATAAAAGTCAGACAGTAAAATATGACAAAGTGAGGGTTGTTTTCTTGAGGAGAACAAAGATTCACTTGAATGTGAAGAGTGGACGGAGACTTCTTATGAAATCATGCAGGTATTGTTTTATTTAACTCTGATTTCAGTTTTGCAGGATAAAAGACAAATTGAAGATTGATAATTGCAGCTAATGAAGTATCTCAACAAAAGAATATCACAACCTTAAGAAGAAGTGATGAAAGAATTTGGTAAGGATTTATGAGTGAAAGAAGAGTGTGGCTAGAACCTAGTATTTCATTTGTGATTGAAATACAAGAGGACAGTTGTGTTCTCAAAAGTGCAGATGAGTTGAAGCATAGAAGGAGCAGAGGAATGCTCAAGGAAACTTCAAGAGAGGGGACAGGTGACTAAGTATAGATGAAAGCTTGGTGAGGTAAATATAGCAGGTGTTGTGCATATTCCCTCCTCCATTTAAAATTTTGACCACCAGTTCTCTTTAGATCTGTTTCAAATATCTTTCGTAATCAAAAGCCTCCATATTGCGCTCATCGCTACCTTTTCCACTCAAAAATGCATCACGCAAAGGTCAAAAACCCATAATTTAAATCTATCAGGCCCAGTCCTAAGACCTTAGCCCTCCGTGCTTTGACTACCATATGACCCGAGCGCAAAACCACAGGCCAGAAGGAAACGGAGCGTAACATTTAAGGTTTTCGGGCACAAATTGTGACCGTCCGATCGAGTTCAATCAACGGAGCGGAGATCGTTTTGTATGGTGGCCCCCGCGTCCATATCTCACCGCAGAAACTGGCGGTATGGTTCCGCACCGCCTACCCCAAGCTGGCGGTATTACCCTTTGGACTGGCGATTCCATAGATCATATGCCGCGTGTCCTCAGTACCAGCATGAAACTGCTTTCCCCCCCGCACGTTAACCTTCAGTCAATGGATACGCAGCGGAATCATCATCCATCGTCCAATCTTGTGGGCCCGATCCAATGGCTATAAATCCCCGGGTCTGCACGGGCTTTAACCCATGGTTCCCCGGACCCCTGGCCCACCTTTTGATAGCCCCCCGACTCGTTTTGACCGTCGATCTCATTTTTGGTTGAGTGGCTCATACCATCCGTCTGACCGCCCTACGACCAAGTCCTCCGCCACGTCGCCTTTCCACCTGTCCCCCGTACATCCACGTGTTTTACTCCCGCACGTCTAAGATATTTCCCCCGATATATATATATATATATATATATATATATATATATATATGCGTGTGCTTTCATTCATACCCTTGTTCTTATTCATTCCTCATGTTCAAACTATTTCACGTGGAGAAGTCACGCTCCGTCTGTTCAATCAAAGTCTCCATTGTCTTTCCTCCGCCACCCTACGTGTTCTTGTCATCTATTCGTGTCCACGATGTCATCATGACCCCCGCCTCCCCTCTCCTTACCTCCGAGTCTGTTTTTTTTTATATATCGGTGGGTTTTGCAGGTTTCAAGATAACAAGAAGGCATTTTAAATTGTTGCCTCTGTTGCAGAGGTTGAGAGCATGTCAAAGGACGACATTCTGCTGTTGAAATTTGAAGAAGAAGCCGAGGGTAGGTGTGTGAAATGACCATCATTAAAGAGAAAAAAGATATGAATCTACAGAACCCTCCAGAGAAAATCAAGGGACGCTTCACCCTGCATTAAAGATCCAAGGTTTAAATTCAAAGTTAAAGGGCTGAGAGTACAGTAAAAAATCGCAGGCTATCTCAAGGTTTTATGGCAGCAGATTTTCCCTCTTTCGGTAAGAGGCAGAACATTGTATATATTTTTTATTATTTGTTCATGTTTATAAGGAGATTTTCATCCCCCAGCATTTATTTCTAAAGACAGATTGTAAAGTACAGTCATTTATAGTTAGTCATTCATAGAGTGGGCGCAAATGTTTTCCGCCATTTTATTCAAGTTGAGTCATTAAATGTGCTCCATATACCTCCTTCTCTAGAATTTTCTATCTTTTCTATAAAGGCCCGAAAAGAAGACATTGTAAGGGTTCCAGATTTCTATCAGCAAACTGTGCAGTGAAAAGGCTTTTTCATACATTTTGTAATATTTCTGTATGAAGGTTCAGAGCTCGTAGGGTCTCAGTGAGGATGAGTTATAACTGTATTGAGGATTTTGGTCTTTGGTATCTCACAGTATGTAATTTTCTCTCATGTGTTAATACAATCTCTCATTTCATGCTATTTATCTTCTTGTATCATGCTCTAGAATGTGAGTGGCTCACTAGTTTGTAGCAAGGATTCATCCTAGTTGATGCCCTTTCTGGGATTAGTCAAGCGCTTTAAATAGGCCTAGTCATGATATACTGTTCCATGTTCATCTCTTCCATATTTTCTGCTATATTAGTTACCTGAGGAGGGTGCTTTTAAAACACCATTGTCATATAAGGATTCATAAATTAATATGCCCTTATGTGGTTTTGTTGTGTATCTGGGTATCAGTCTCATGTTAACTAATATCTTCTTTATTTTTCCTCACTGCACTCACTTCCTAATATCTGATTTCTGTGATATATTATTTGAACTGGCCCTCTTTACAGTAAGTTGTCTCTTAACTGTCTGATGCCTTTGTGTTGGAGTTTTACATGATGTCCCTACACTATTCTTATCTTTGTGTCAGCTTCTAAGAGAGTTTGGTCCCACTCAAAACTTATTTCCTTGTTTTACAAGAGATAGTAAGTGAGCTTTTGGATTGACAACCCAAGCTATATGAAGAGCTCCTTACTATATTAAGATGTCCTAGGCACTGGTCTATGGAACCTCTAGACTGTCTCTAGCGGGTGACAAAATTGTCCACAACATCTTTCTGGCGCCGTTGCCGGGGATCGAATTCAAGAATATCAGTTTCCCTGGGCCTCGAAAAATTGTTTCACTCTCTAATTAGGTGGGCACAGAGAGTTGAAGAGTTGCGTATCTCTCACCTTGGCGACTCCACTGCTTTCATTTTGATAAATTTATTGGTAGTCCTGGCTCCTCGCAAGCCACATTTGAGGTCAAATACATCTCAGTCCAAAACACCTTACGTGTCTGACCCAGAGAAGATCATTCATAAAAGAGTTTGGAAGGAGAGGAAGTCAGTTCGTGCTGAAAACCCTGAATATTCCGTTGAAAATTATCCGCCCTCTTCTTCTCAGGAAGTTAGAACAGAAAATCCCGAGTCTTACTCGGAAACTCCACGTAGAGGAAGTGCCTGGATTGAAGAAGATTCTCATCCTACTTTCGAGGCTGAGGAAATTAAATAAGTCACATAAATAGTTGATGTTAACCGTGAACTATTCCCATCCACACCTCAGGCTTCTGTGCAATATATTCCCATTGTCATTCACACTCCACTTCCTCCTACTCCTCTCCCTTCAGTTGTCTCTCAGACTGTTGCTCAACCCCCACCTCCCCCAATGGCTAATGTTCCTACTTTTCTATTGAACAAATACGCTCCACTGGCCTTGCCCCAAGTGCTAAATGATATGCCACAGGATTATCTAAAGATTTTTCCAAGATTTAATGGTGAAAATGAAGTTGATGCTCAGAAACATCTTGAGACTTTCTGCTCTTTTGCAGAAAACTTAAATGTTGAACATTTGGATGTGGTCTTGAGATTTTTTGTGCAGTCTTTGGAAGGGGAAGCCAGAAAATGGTTCAAGACATTGGGGAATCATTCTGTGACCACCTGGGACCAGATGGAAAATACTTTTCTCAGGAAGTGGGGAGAAAAGAAAGATCATGGTCAATGTCTTACTGAGTTTAATACTATGAAGAAGAAACAGAATGAAGGGGTCTCATAATTTATCAAAAGATTCAATAAGTTATATCTGAGCCTGCCTCCTGAAATGAAGCCCCACGAAGCTGCTGCCAAGATAATTTTTATAGCATCCTTTGATTTTTACTTTGGATTCTCATTGAGATAAAGAAAACATGCCACTTTAGATGATGCACAGTCAGATGCTCTGGAGTTAGAAGCGAACTTTGCCTCCACTGGGAAACTGAAGGGAAAAATTGAACAAGATACTAGGAGGAGAGGCAAAGAAGAGGTTTCCACCTCTAATCAGGAAAAAGATTCAGTTAAAATGGATGAAATAAGCAAATTGATAAAGAAGATGGTCAAGCTCGAACTGGAAGCTAAAAATGCAGCTCCCAAGAACTATTACAATGCTCCAAACAGAGGATACAATCCTTAGTATAGAAGGCCACCATTGCAGATATTGCCGCGAGAAGCAAAGGAATCACAAGACCAGGTACCTCATCCCTTGTACCTGGAAGGACCAGCAGATGACTCCACTGGAGATGCAGCTTATGGATTAGAAGATTCAAATCTAGCTTTTTCAAATACTGATGATATGGATTGCCCATTGCAAGACGAAGACGAAGAAGCATAGATTGATCATTATTGTAAGCAATTTGTTGATTTCATGCAAGCACAATTCAATGTAAAATATGATCTCAGATCTTCAAGGAAGAGGACCAGAACTCAAGATCAAGAAGAGGAGCCACCTCAGAAAGAAGCATCTGCTCAGAAAGAATCAGCAACAAAGAGAAACATAGAAAAAGGTAAGAATCCTCTAAATACTCCCTTGCAGTCTAATGATCAGATTCCTTCTTCTTCAAAAATAGTCAGTCCTCCTAATGCTGAGCCAATGTCGAAAGAAGTCAAATATTCAGCTGAAAATAAAGATTCAAAAGAAGTAGTGATAGAAAAGCCTCCATCTGCTTTCAATTTGCAAAAATAACTTGAGAAGATTAAGATTCCTATCCCACTGACTGAGCTACTAAAACAGCCTGTATACCAGTCTCAAGTCACTTCCTTTATGCTTCCTCCTGAAATACCAATTGCACCTGATAGTTTAAACCTTAAAGAAGAAAGACGCATGGTAGTGTTTGGCCCACATGTCGAGGAGATAGACCCTTCTACTCCTCCTTTTTACGTGTCTCTAGTTATACATGACCTGTTGTTGCACAATTGTATGTTAGATTCTGGGGCTTCCCATAATCTTATGCCTCTGTCTGTCATGGAACAACTTGGACTGCAAATTACAAGACCATACAAATATTTATATTCATTTGATTCTAAAATATTTAAATGCCTGGGAATGATTAAAGATTTAGTGGTCAATTTGGCTCAAATCCCAGAAAAAAGTGTGGTCATGGACATTGTGGTTGTTGATATCCCAGCCCGCTTTGGCATGCTACTGTCAAGGTCCTGGGGTACAAATATTGGGGGATCAATTAAATTGGATTTAACATATGCTACTGTCCCAGTCTTTGGAGGTCAGGAAAGGAGGTTGTACAGGGAGACTAGATTTGTTAAAATGGTAACTAAGGCTGACTGCTCAGAGAATTCCCCAGTTTATAACAAAGAGGGAGACTTCTCATGTTTGATGTTAGAAGAAAATCAAAGTTGTGCTCATGAGCCCCTTTTTGGTCAGATCCAAGCTGAGCAGCCTAAAGAAGATCAGGAATCAGGAATTTGGACTCTGCATTTTGATGGAGCAAATTCAAGAGAAGGCAATGGAGCTGGGGTATTGTTGATCTCTCCGACAGGAAAGTGGGTGCCACTGTCTTTTAAATTAGAGTATGAGGCTACAAACAACGTAGCTGAATATGAGGCACTATTATTGGGACTGCAGAGAGCTAGAAACATGGGCATCCAATGTTTAAAGGTCTTAGGAGACTCTGAGCTGGTGGTGAGACAGATCAAAATTCAATGTCAAACTAAGCACCCTCGGCTCAGAGCATATAGAAACGAAGTGTGGGACATCATAGAAAATTTCTTCTTGGCATTTAACATACAGTTCATGCCCCGGGAGCAAAACAGAATAGCCGATTCTCTTGTTGTAGCTGCCAGCACATTCCGTCCTCCTCAGAATCCACTTTTAAGATATGAAGTGGAGGTACGTTACAGACCATCCATTCCAGATAATATAAAGCATTGGCAGGTATTTGAAGATGATGAACAGATGAAGAGATTAATGGAGACAGTGGGAGAATTCTCCAATATGGAAATTGATGACAATGAGGAGGAAGAAGTTGGAAATACTGCAGGAAACAAATGGGAAGAAAGAATAGCAGGTAACAGAGTGCTGCAGCTGAAATGAAATGTTATACCTAGAGGTCTGGTACCCCTAGAAAGATTATTTAGCAAAGATGACGTTCCATTGCAGCCAAACAAGGTGACAGAAGAAGATCAAGTGGGAGATTTGAATCTGGGTACTTATGCTGATCCCAAAATTGTAAAATTATCTAAAAGAGTCCCAGAAGAATACAAAGAAAAATATTTGAAGTTGTTTCAATCCTACAAAGATGTATTTTCTTGGTCCTATCAGGACCTAAAAACTTTTTATGTTAACATAATGCAGCATAAAATCCCTTTGAGGGAAGGTGCAAAGCCTTATAAGCAGAATCTCAGAAAGATAAACCCTCTGCTGCTTCCCTCCATTGAAAAGGAAATCAAGAAGCTACTGAAGGCCAAAATAATTGTGCCATTGAGATACTCAGAATGGATAGCAAACCTTGTTCCTGTTCGAAAGAAAAATGGAGAAATAAGACTCTGTGTGGATTTTAGGAATTTAAATAGAGCATCATTGAAAGATAATTATCCACTGCCTAAGATGGACCACATTCTGCAAAAAGTAGTGGGAGCATCCAGAATGTCAATGATGGATGGATTTTCTGGTTATAATCAGGTAGCTGTATTTCCAGAAGACCAGAAGAAAACTGCATTTACTACACCATGGGGAACATTTATGTATGCTAGGATGCCATTTGGATTAATTAATGCAGGAGCTACTTTTCAAAGGGCAATGGACATAGCCTTTGTTGGAGAGCAGGACAAGTTTTTGGTGGTATATCTTGATGATATCACAGTGTTTTCAAAGAATGATGATGAGCATATTGAACATTTAAGAAGAACTTTTGAAAAATGCAAAAGGTGTGGCCTTTCTCTCAATCCTCAAAAATCTTTATTTTCATTAGATGAGGGAAAACTCTTAGGGCACATTGTAACTAAAGATGGTGTGAAAAAAGACCCTAAGAGCGTGGAAGTAATAAATAGTATTCCTTTACCCAGGAATAAGAAGGAAGTACAGGTGTTTTTAGGTCGAATTAATTTTCTGCGAAGATTTATTCCTAACTATGCTGAGATAGTTAGGCATATAACTAATATGTTGAAAAAGGAGAATGAATTAAAATGGTCCCAGGAGTCTAGAGATGCATTCACAAGGATAAAACAGGCATTCTCTGAAGCTCTTGTGCTAGCTGGACCAGATTACAAAAATCCATTTATGATATTTTCATTCGCTTCACCTCATACAATTGCTGGAGTATTATTGCAGAGAAATGAAGAGGGATATGAACAGCCTATAGCTTTCTTCAGTCAAGTGCTTTATGATGCTAAATTGAAATATAATATATTGGAGAAGCAGGCATATGCCCTGGTAAAGTCCCTTAAAGCTTTTAGAGTGTATGTTTTGCAATCTCACATTACTGCATATGTTCCCACAGCAGCTGTCAAAGACATTCTTGTTCAGGGGGATAGCGAAGGTAGAAGAGGAAGATGGATTGCAAAAATTCAGGAGTATGATTTGGACATAAAGCCTACTAAGTTGATTAAAGGACAGGGACTTGCTAAGATGTTATCTAAATCAAATCATCAAGCCTTAGGCATTAATCTATCCATGTTAGCAAATGAAGAATCTGAGAAAGAAGAAGAACAGCAAGGACTGGAGATGGCCACTCAAAAGGTACACATGAAATATCTGACTAGTCCTTGGTACAAAGAAATTGTTGAATATATTTTAACACTTAGCTGTCCTCCGAGTTGTGATAAGATAAAATACAGAGCTGTAAGAATGAAATCCCAGAAATACATGATTGCCAATGGATAGCTATATTGGAGAGACCCTTTAGGTATATTACTGTTATGCCTCACAGAAAATGAAGTGGAGAATATATTGACAGAATTCCATGAGGGAATATGTGGAGGGCATTACAGCTGGAGGGCTACAGCTCATAAAATCCTGAAAGCTGGTTTTTACTGGCCAAAATTGTATAAAGATACTTTTTCTTGGGTCAGAGCATGTGACAAGTGCCAAAGATTTGCAGAAAGACAGAAATTAGCAGCTTTGCCCTTGATTCCTATTCATGTAAATGAACCATTTCAGAAATGGGGATTATATTTTATAGGAGAGATAAATCCCCCATCAAGTGGCCAATATAAATGGATACTAACAGCCACAAATTATTTTACGAAATGGGTGGAAGCCATACTTACTAGAAATGCTACAGATGCCGTGATAATGAAGTTTATGGAGGAAAATATCATATCTACGTTTGGCTGTCCTGCTAGAATTGTAACTGATAATGCATAAGATTTTAAATCTGCTAGATTTGTGAATTTTTGCAGAAGGTATAACATTATATTGACTCATTCCACAACATAATATCCATAGGTAAATGGCTTGGCAGAGTCTTCTAATAAAACCCTGGTGAGGGCCCTGAAGAAAACAATAAGCGAAAATCAAAGAACTGGGACTCTCAATTAAATTTTTCTCTATGGGCGAATAGGATAACCAGCAAAAGAGCAACAGGGAAATCTCCCTATGAGCTGGTATATGGGAGAGCAGCTCTGTTTCCTGTGCAATTGGCTTTGCCAGTGGCACACTTCGTGCAGGAAAACCAGGAAGAACTCGATGATATGATCAGAAGGATTAATCAATTGGTTGAATTAGAGGAAACACAGAACCAGATAAATCAGAGATTGATAGAATATCAGGAGAAGATGAAGAATGCTTTTGATCGGCGTGCGAAGGATAGAAAATTTCAAATTGGAGACCTGGTTCTCAGATGGGATGTTCGCAGAGCAGAAAAGGGCAAGCATGCTAAGTTTGATCTGCTATGGTTTGGTCCATTCAAAATCATGAATCAAGGGTGAAACAATACCTTTTTGTTATAAAACCTACAGGGTGATTTGTTGGATGCCCCTGTGAATGGCCAATTCCTCAAGCCATACTTTTAATTCTGACCCAGGTTGGGAATGCCTGATTGTATTATATTGTATATAAGTTGTCTTAGTTTTTATTTTGATAAAGAAAAGGACGTCGACAATTACCCGAAGAAGAAGCGCAGCGGAATTGAAAAACAGAATGAAATATTCAGTGGTCTACGTGTTCTCGACATGCCTGAGGACGAACATGCCGTCCCTAGATAGAGCTGATGTTGTACATATCTACCCTGCCTATGAATTTTGGTTTGCTGCCCCATTCGAATCCATTTCGAATCTTCACTATGGCCTAAATATCCTCATGCTCTCATCCAACATTATCGTTTCCTCACGAAAACCACAAGCCAAAGGGAAGAGAGCTTATTGTTTTATGTTATCGGGGGCGATAGCAACCGTCCGATCGAATTAAATCAACGGAGCGAAGATCTTTTTATATGGTGGCCCCCGCGTCCGTATCCCGCTTTAGAAACTGGCGGTATTGTCCCGCACTGCTTTCACCGAGCCGGCGGTATTTACCATGGGGGCAGCGATTCCATTTAAAACATGTCACGTGTCTTTGGTACGGGCCCTAAAACCGCTTTCCCCGCGCGTTAAAGTCTGTACAATCGCTGGGCAGCGGAATCCACCCGCACCGTTGGATCTACTGGCCTCAATCCGACGGCAGATATTCTCTGAAGCAGCTCACCCGATAACTCATGTCCGGCATGCCCTATGGCCCACCATTGCACCGCGTTCGTCGCCTCCTAGCCGTTGATCTGTGTTTAGAATCTGACCGCCCAGGAATCAGTCTCCCTAGTCATTGACTCCACTGCCACATCACCTTCTCACCTGTCCATCGTACATCCACGTATCCCTGTCTCGTGCACCCGTAATATTCCCCCGCCATATATATATATGTGTGTTCATATGTGTTTTTTTGCATTCGTCGTTCTTCAGCCACCGTCTCCAAACTGTGTTACGTAGAAAATCCGCATTTCATTTATTTGTCAAAGCCCTCATTGTGTTTCCTCTACCACCCTTCGTGTTCTTGTTATCTGTTCATGCCCACGATGTTATTCTCATCTCCGCCTCCACGCTCCTTGCCTCCGAGTCTATTTTATCTAATGTTTTGTGGGTTTTGCAGGTTTTTAAGATGATAAAGAGGCCTCATAATTTATCGCCCCCATTGCAGAGGACACGAGCATACCAAAGGACATATTTTTCTGGTGAAATTTAAAGAAGAAGCTGAGGATAGGTGTGTGAAATGACCATCATTAAAGAAAACAAAGATATAGATCTGCAAAACCCTCCAGAGAAAATCAAGGGACGTTTCGCCCTGCATTAAAGGTCCGGAATCTAAATTCAAAGATAAAGGCCGAGAGTACAGTACAAAATCACAAGATATCTCAGAGTTTTATGGCAGCAGATTTTCCCTCTTTCAGTAGAAGGCAGAACGATGTATATTTTATTATTTGTGTCTTATTTATAAGGAGATTTTCATCCTCCAGCATTTATTTCTAGAGACAGATTGTAAAGTACAGTCATTTATAGTTAGTCATTCATGGAGTGGGCACGAATGTTTTCCGCCATTTTATTCAAATTGAGTCATTGAATGTGCTCCATCTACCTCCTTCTCTAGAATTCTCTATCTTTTCTATAAAGGCCCAAAAAGAAGACATTGTAAGGGTTCCAGATTTCTATCAGCAAACTGTGCAGTGAAAAGGTTTTTCTATACATTTTGTAATATTTCTGTATGAAGGTTCAGAGCTCGTAGGGTCTCAGTGAGGAGGAGTTATAACTGTAATGAGGATTCTGGTCTTTGGTATCTCACAGTATGTAATTTTCTCTTATATGTTAATACAATATCTCCTTTCATGCTATTTATCTTCTTGTATCATGTTCTAGAATGCGAGTGGCTCACTAGTTTGCAGTAAGGATTCATCCTTTTTGATGCCATTTCTGGAATTAGTCAAGTGCTTTAAATAGGCCTAGTCATGATATATTGTTCCATGTTCATCTCTTCCATATTTTCTGCTATATTAGTTACTTGATAAGGGTGCTTTTAAAACGCCATTTTCATATAAGGATTCATAAATTAATATGCCCTTATGTGGTTCTGTTGTGTATCTGGGTATCAGTCTCATGTTAACTAATATCTTCTCTATGTTCCCTCACTGCACTCACTTCCTGACATTTGACTTCTGTGATATATTATTTGAACTGGCCCTCTTTACAGTAATCTGTCTCTTAACTGTCTGATGCCTTTGTATTGGAGTTTTACATGATGTCCCTACACTATTCTTATCTTTGTGTCAGCTTTTGAGAGAGTTTGGTCCCATTCAAAACTTATTTCCTTGTTCAAACAAGAGATAGTAAGTGAGCTCTTGGACTGACAATCCAAACTATATGAAGGACTCCTTGCTATATTAATATGTCCTAGGCACTTGTCTATGGAAACTCTAGACTGTCTCTAGGGGGTGAAAAAATTTTCCACAACATCTTTCTGGCGCCGTTGCCGGGGAACGAATTCAAGAATATCAGTTTCGCTGGGCCTCGACAAATTATTTTAACTCTCTAATCAGGTGAGCACAGATAGTTGAAGAGTTGCATATCTCTCACCTTGGCGACTCCACTGTTCTTTATTTGATAAATTTTATTGGTAGTTCTGGCTTCTCGAAAGCCACATTTGAGGTCAGATAAATCTCAATCGAAAACACCTTACGTGTCTGACCCAGAGAAGATCATTCATAAAAGAGTTTGGAAGGAGAGGAATTCAGTTCGTGCTGAAAACCCTAAATGTTCCGTTGAAGATTATCCGCCCTCTTCTTCTCAAGAGATCAGAACAGAAAATCCTGAGTTTTACTCAGAAACTCTACGTAGAGGAAGTGTCCAGATTGAAGAAGATTCTCATCCTACTCCCGAGGCTGAGGAAATCAAATAAGTCACAGAAATAGTTGTTGTTAACCGTGAACTATTCCCATCTACACCTCAGGCTTCTGTGCAATATATTCCCATTGTCATTCATACTCCACTCCCTCCTACTCCTCTCCCTTCATTTGTTTCTCAGACTCTTGCTCAACCCCCACCTCCCCCAATGGCTAATTTTCCTGCTTTTCTACTGAACAAATATGCTCCTCTGGCCTTACCCCAAGTGTTGAATGATATGCTAGAGGATTAGTTGAAGATTCTGCCAAGATTTAATGGTGAAAATGAAATTGATGCTCAGAAACATCTTGAGACCTTCTACTCTTTTGCAGAAAACTTAAATGTTGAACATTTGGATGTGGTCTTGAGATTGTTTATGTAGTCTTTGGAAGAGGAAGCCAGAAAATGGTTCAAGACATTGGGGAATCGTTCTGTGACCACCTGGGACCAGATGGAAAATATTTTTCTTAGGAAGTGGGGAGAAAATAAAGATCATGGTCAATGTCTTACTGAGTTTAATACTATGAAGAAGAAACAGAATGAAGGGGTATCAGAATTTATCAAAAGATTCAACAAGTTATATCTGAGCCTGCCTCCTGAAATGAAGCCCCAAGAAGCTGCTGCCAAGATAATTTTTATAGCCGCCTTTGATTTTTACTTTGGATTCTCGTTGAGAGAAAGAAAACCGGCCACTTTAGATGATGCACAGTCATATGCTCTGGAATTGGAAGCGAACTTTGCCTCCACTAGGAAACTGAAGGGAAAAATTGAACAGGATACTAGGAGGAAAGGAAAAGAAGAGGTTTCCACCTCTAATCAGAAAAAGAATTCAGATAAAATGGATGAAATAAGCAAAATGATAAATAAGATGGTCAAGCTTGAACTGGAAGCTAAAAATGCAGCTCCCAAGAACTATTACAATGCTCGAAACAGAGGATACAATCCCCAATATAGAAGACCACCGTTGCAGATATTGCCGAGAGAAGCAAAGGAACAACAAGACCAGGTACCTCATCCCTTGTACCTGGAAGAACCAGTAGATGACTCCACTGGAGATGCAGCTTATGGATTAGAAGATTCAAATCGGGCCTTTTCAAATACTGATGATATGGATTGCCCATTGCAAGACGAAGACAAAGAAGCAGATATTGATCATTATTGTAAGCAATTTGCTGATTTCATGCAAGCGCAATTCAATGTAAAATATGATCTCAGGTCTTCAAGGAAGAGGACCAGAACTCAAGATCAAGAAGAGGAGCCACCTCAGAAAGAAGCATCTTCTCAGAAAGAATCATCAACAAAGAGAAACATAGAAAAAGGTAAGAATCCTATAAATACTCCCTTGCAGTCTAATGATCAGATTCCTTCTTCTTCAAAAATAGTCAGTCCTCCTAATGCTGAGCCAGTGTCGAAAGAAGTCAAATCTTCAGCTGAAAATAAAGATTCAAAATAAGTAGTGATAGAAAAGCCTCCATCTGCTTTCAATTTGCAAAAATAACTTGAGAAGATTAAGATTCCTATCCCACTGACTGAGCTACTAAAACAGCCTGTATACCAATCTCAAGTCACTTCCTTTATGCTTCCTCCTGAAATACCAATTGCACCTGATAGTTTAAACCTTCGAGAAGAAATACCCATGGTAGTCTTTGGCCCACATGTTGAGGAGATAGACCCTTCTACTCCTCCTTTTTACGTGTCTCTAGTTATACATGACCTATTGTTGCACAATTGTATGTTAGATTCTGGGGCTTCCCATAATATTATGCCTCTTTCTATCATGGAACAACTTGGAATGCAAATTACAAGACCATACAAAGATTTATATTCATTTGATTCTAAAAGAGTTAAATGCCTGGGAATGATTAAAGATTTAGTGGTCAATTTGGCTAAAATCCCAGCAAAAAGTGTGGTCATGGACATTGTGGTTGCTGATATCCCAGCCCGCTTTGGCATGCTACTGTCAAGGTCCTAGGGTACAAATATTGGGGGATCAATTAAATTGGATTTAACATATGCTACTATCCTAGTCTTTGGAGGACAGGAAAGGAGGTTGTACAGGGAGACTAGATTTGTTAAAATGGTAACTAAGGCTGACTGCTCAGAGAATTCAACAGTTTATAACAAAGAGGGAGACTTTTCATGTTTGATGTTAGAATAAAATCAAAGTTGTGCTCATGAGCCCCTTTTTGGTCAGATCCAAGCTGAGCAGCCTAAAGAAGATCAGGAATCAGGAATTTGGACTCTGCATTTTGATGGAGCAAATTCAAGAGAAGGCAATGGCGCTGGGGTATTGCTGATCTCTCCGACAGGAAAGTGGGTGCCACTGTCTTTTAAATTAGAGTATGAGGCTACAAAAAACGTAGCTGAATATGAGGCACTATTATTGGGACTGCAGACAGCTAGAAGCATGGGCATCCAATGTTTAAAGGTCTTAGGAGACTCTGAGCTGGTGGTGAGACAGATCAAAAGTCAATGTCAAACTAAGAATCCTCAGCTCAGAGCATATAGAAACGAATTGTGGGACATGATAGAAAATTTCTTCTTGGCATTTAACATACATTTCATGCCCCGGGAGAAAAACAGAATAGCTGATTCTCTTGCTATAGCTTCCAGCACATTCCGTCCTCCTCAGAATCCACTTTTAAGATATGAAGTGGAGGTACGTTACAGACCATCCATTCCAGATAATATAAAGCATTGGCAGGTATTTTAAGATGATGAACAGATGAAGAGATTCATGGATACAGTGGGAGAATTCTCGAATATGGAGATTGATGACAATGAGGAGGAAGAAGTTGGAAACACTGCAGGAAACAAATGGGAAGAAAGAATAGCAGGTAACAGAGTGCTGCAGCTGAAAGGAAATGTTATACCTAGAGGTCTGGTACCCGTAGAAAGATTATTTAGCAAAGATGACGTTCCATTGCAGCCAAACAAGGTGACAGAAGAAGATCAAGTGGGAGATTTGAATCTGGGTACTTATGCTGATCCCAAAATTGTAAAATTATCTAAAAGAGTCCCAGAAGAATACAAAGAAAAATATTTGAAGTTGTTTCAATCCTACAAAGATGTATTTGCTTGGTCCTATCAAGACCTAAAAACTTTTGATGTTAAAATAATGCAGCATAAAATCCCTTTGAGGGAAGGTGCAAAGCCTTATAAGTAGAAGCTCAGACAGATAAACCCTCTGCTGCTTCCCTCCATTAAAAAGGAAATCAAGAAGCTACTGAAGGCCAAAATAATTGTGCCATTGAGATACTCAGAATGGATAGCAAACCTTGTTCCTGTTCGAAAGAAAAACGGTAAAATAAGACTCTGTGTGGATTTTAGGAATTTAAATAGAGCATCATTGAAAGATAATTATCCATTGCCTAAGATGGACCACATTCTGCAAAAAGTAGTGGGAGCATCCAGAATGTCAATGATGGATGGATTTTCTAGTTATAATCACGTAGCTGTATTTCCAGAAGACCAGAAGAAAACTGCATTTACTACACCATGGGGAACATTTATGTATGCTAGGATGCCATTTGGATTAATTAATGCAGGAGCTACTTTTCAGAAGGCAATGGACATAGCCTTTGTTGGAGAGCAGGACAAGTTTTTGGTGGTATATCTTGATGATATCACAGTTTTTTCAAAGAATGATGATGAGCATATTGAACATTTAAGAAGAAATTTTGAAAAATGCAGAAGGTATGGCCTTTCTCTCAATCCTCAAAAATCTTTATTTGCATTAGATGAGGGAAAACTCTTAGGGCACATTGTAACTAAAGATGGTGTGAAAATAGACCCTAAGAGAGTGGAAGTAATAAATAGTATTCCTTTACCCAGGAATAAGAAGGAAGTGCAGATGTTTTTAGGCCGAATCAATTTTTTGAGAAGGTTCATTCCTAACTATGCCGAGATAGTTAGGCATATAACTAATATGTTGAAAAAGGAGAATGAAGTAAAATGGTCCCAGGAGTCTAGAGATGCATTCACAAGGATAAAACAGGCGTTCGCTGAAGCTCCTGTGCTAGCTGGACCAGATTACAAAAAGCCATTTATGATATTTTCATTTGCTTCACCTCATACAATTGCTGGAGTATTATTGCAGAAAAATGAAGAGGGGTATGAGCAGCCTATAGCTTTCTTCAGTCAAGTGCTTTATGATGCTGAATTGAAATATAATATATTGGAGAAGCAGGCATATGCCCTGGTAAAGTCCCTTAAAGCTTTTAGAGTATATGTTTTGCAATCTCACATTACTGCATATGTTCCCACAGCAGCTGTCAAAGACATTCTTGTTCAGGGGGACAGCGAAGGTAGAAGAGGAAGATGGATTGCAAAAATTCAGGAGTATGATTTGGACATAAAGCCTACTAAGTTGATTAAAGGACAGGGACTTGCTAAAATGTTATCTGAATCAAATCATCAAGCCTTGGGCATTAATTTATCCATGATAGCAAATGAAGAATCTGAGAAAGGAGAAGAGCAGCAAGGACTAGAGATGGCCACTCAAAAGATACATATGAAATATCTAACTAGTCCTTGGTACAAAGAAATTGTTGAATATCTTTTAACACTTAGTTGTCCTCCGAGTTGTGATAAGATAAAATACAAAACTGTAAGAATGAAATCACAGAAGTATATAGTTGCCAATAGTCAATTATATTGGAAAGATCCTTCAGGCATACTATTACTGTGCCCTACATAAAATGAAGTGGAGAATATAATGACAGAATTTCATGAAGGAATCTGTGGAGGAAATTACAGCTGGAGGGCTACAGCTCATAAAATTCTCAAGGCTGGTTTCTACTGGCCAAAATTATTCTCAGATGTTTTTTCCTGGGTCAGAGCATGCGATAAGTGTCAAAGATTTGCAGAAAGACAGAAATTAGCCGCTCTGCCCCTAATTCCAGTACATGTAAATGCACCATTTCAGAAATGGGGATTAGATTTCATACGAGAAATACATCCCCCATCAAGTGGCCAACATAAATGGATTCTAACAGCCACAGATTATTTTCCAAAATGGGTGGAAGCCATACCTGCAAGGAATGCTACAGATGCTGTGATAATCAAGTTTATGGAGGAAAATATCATATCCAGGTTTGGCTGTCTTGCTAGAATTGTAACTGATAATGCACAAGAATTCAAGTCTACCAGATTTGTAAATTTCTGCCAGCAGTATAACATTGTATTAAATCATTCAACAGCCTAATATCCACAAGGGAATGTCCTGGCAGAATCTTCTAATAAAACATTGGCGAGGGCCTTGAAGAAAACAATCAGTGAGAATCAGAAAAATTGGGACTCCCAATTAAAGTTTGCTCTATGGGCGAATAGAATAACCAACAAGAGAGCAACAGGAAAATCTCCCTATGAGCTGGTATATGGTTGAGCTGCTGTGTTTCCTGTGCAATTGGCATTTCCAGTGGCACGTTTTATGCAGGAAAATCAAGAAGAACCAGATGACATGATCAGGAGGATTAATCAGCTGGTAGAATTGGAGGAAACACGGAACCAGGTGAATCAAAGATTGAGAGAATATCAGGAGAAGATGAAGAATGTATTTGATCATCATGCGAAAGATAGAAAATTTCAAGTTGGAGACCTGGTTCTCAGGTGGGATGTTCGTAGAGCTGAAAAGGGCAAGCATGCTAAGTTTGATCCACTGTGGTTTGGTCCATTTAAAATCGTGAATCAAGGGAGAAACAATATTTTTTCGTTAGAAAACCTACAGGGTGATCTGCTGGACGCCTCGGTGAATGGCCAATTCCTCAAGCCATACTTCCAATTCTGACCCAGGCAGGGGTACCTGATTGTATTATATTGTATATAAGTTGTTTAAGTTTTATTTTCATAAAGAGAGGGCGCTGGCGATTACCTGAGGCAGAAGCACAGTGGAATGTGAAAAACATAATGAAATATTCAGTGGTCTGTGTGTTCTCGACATGCCCGAGGACGAACATGCCATCCCCAGATGGAGCCAATGTTGTACATATTTACTCCCGCATGTAAATTTTCAGTCTACCACCTTTTTCAAATTTCTTTCAGATCTCTGCCGTGGCTTAAGATCCTGATGCTCCTGTTTTATTTTACCACCTCTGCCCAAAAATGCATTATCCGAAGGTTTAAAACCCGCCACCCAAATTATATTGAGCCGAAGCCCCAGAGCCTTAGCCCCTTTTGCTGTTGTCAACACATGACCCGAGCCCGAAAACCACAGGCCAAAAGGAAAAAGGAGCTTATTGTTTTTTATTTCGGGCGCAATATTAATTGTTGGATTTGATGCAAATCAACGAAGCAGAGATCGTTTTGTATGGTGGCCCCTGAGTCCGTATCTCACTGCAGAAACCGACGGTATTGTCCCGCACCGCTTCCACTGGGTCGGCGGTATTCACCATGGGGGCAGCGATTCCATTTAAAACATGCCGCGTGTCTTTGGTACAGGCCCTCAAACAACTTTTCCTGCACGTTAAAGTCTATGCAATCGCTGGGCAGCAGAATCCACCCGCGTCGTTGAATCCGCTGGCCTCGATCCGACGACAGATATTCCCTGAAGTCGCTCGCCCATTAAATCATGTCCGGCATGCCCTGTGGCCCACCATTGTGTTTCTATCGTCGCCCCTAACCGTCGATCTATCTTCCAAGATCTGATGGCCATAAATCAATCTCCCCATCTGTTGACTCCGCTGCCGCGTTGTCTTTCCACCTGTCCTCCCGTACACCCATGTGTCATGCCCCCGTGTATCCTTGATGTCATGCTATCATATATATGTATATATATGTATGTGTTTTCATTTATACTCTTCATTCTTTTTCATTCTTCACGTTCAAACTGTTTCACGTGGGGGGGTCGTATTCCATCTGCTCAACCAAAGCCTCCATTGTCTCTCCTCCGCCACCCTTCGTGTTCTTGTTATCTGTTTGTGTCCACGATGTTATTCTCATCTCCTCCTCCACGCTCCTTGCCTCCGAGTCTGTTTTCTCTAATGTTTAGTGGGTTTTGCAAGTTTTAAAATGATAAAGAGGCCTCATAATTTATCGCCTCCATTAGAGAGGTCAAGAGCATACCAAAGGACGTATTTTGCTGGTGAAATTTAAAGAAGAAGCCAAGGGTAGGTGTGTGAAATGACCATTATTAAAGAGAATGAAGATATGGATCTACAGAACCCTCCAGAGAAAATCAAGGGACGTTTTGCCCTGCATTAATGATCCAAGGTTTAAATTCAAAGCTAAAGGTCGCGAGTACAATACAAAATTGCAGACTATCTCAGGGTTCTTACGACAACAGATTTTCCCCTCAGCAAAAGGCAGAACATTGTATATTTTATTATTTTGCATCTTATTCATAAGGAGATTTTTATCATCCAGCATTTATTTCTAGAGGCAGATTGTAAAGTACAGTCATTTATAGTTAGTCATTCACAGTGTGGGCGCGAATGTGTTCTACCATATTATTCAAATTGAGTCATTAAATGTGCTCCATCTACCTCCTTCTCTAGAATTCTCTATCTTTTCTATAAAGGCCCAAAATGAGGACATTGTAAGGGTTCCATATTTCTATCAGCAAACTATGCAATGAAAAGGCTTATGTATACATTTTGTAATATTTCTGTATGAAGGTTCAGAGCCCGTAGGGTCTCAGTGAGGAGGAGTTATAACTGTAATGAGGATTCTGGTCTTTGGTATCTCACAGTATGTAATTTTCTCTTATGTGTTAATACAATATCTCCTTTCATGCTATTTATCTTCTTGTATCATGTTCTAGAATGCGAGTGGCTCACTAGTTTGCGGTAAGGATTCATCCTTGTTGATGCCCTTTCTGGAATTAGTCAAGCGCTTTAAATAGGCCTAGTCATGATATACTGTTCCATGTTCATCTCTTCCATATTTTCTGCTATATTAGTTGCTTGAGAAGGGTGCTTTTAAAACGCCATTGTCATATAAGGATTCATAAATTAATATGCCCTTATGTGGTTCTGTTGTGTATCTGGGTATCAGTCTCATGTTAACTAATATCTTCTCTATGTTTCCTCACTGCACTCACTTCCTGATATTTGATTTCTGTGATATATTATTTGAATTGGCCCTCTTTACAGTAAGTTGTCTCTTAACTATCTGATTCCTTTGTATTGGAGTTTTACATGATGTCCCTACACTATTCTTATCTTTGTGTCAGCTTCTGAGTGAGTTTGGTCCCATTCAAAACTTATTTCCTTGTTCAAACAAGAGATAGTAAGTGAGCTCTTGGACTGACAATCCAAACTATATGAAGGACTCCTTGCTATATTAAGATGTCCTAGGAACTGGTCTATGGCAACTCTAGACTGTCTCTAGGGGGTGACAAAATTGTCCACAACACCCTCAAACTTGGGGCAATCACTTGGTATCCTGGTAGGAACCAGAGGCCAATAAGGATTATGCAAAATCAGATCATTGGTCAATTTTGAAACATCGGCAACTCCAATGTAGCCAGGAACGGCAATGGCGGATTAACTGGCATACCAGGCCTGGGATGAGGACCGGTACCTGTACTCCACGCTGGTTGGGAATATCCTTGCCCGTATGGGTTCTGTCCCGTAGGATTCTGACTGTAGGGGGTGTAGGTCGTATAACCAGACTGATTTCGCTGCTGGTGTGGGGCTTGATAACCAGAGTACAAACCTTGATTATGTGTTGACCTAGTGTAAGCAGCATTTGGATTTGGCTGCTAAGTATAGGTAGAACCAGGTGGATGAGGATAATACTGAGAGCCTCGGGGTTGGTTATAATTCAGTTAAGATTGACCATGAGGATACTAACCACCCTAAGGATGAGTTGGCTGCTGATAGGTAGAACCCTGCAGAGCCTGATAACTAGGGCGCAGTTGTTGATTTGGCTGCGGCGTCGAATGAATTGGCTACTGGGCAGGGTTAATGGAATGAGCGGGCTGCCCTAACTGAACAGGTTGACCCGACTGAGCAGGCTGCCCTGAGTGAACAGGTTGACCCGAATAGACAGGCTGCGCCAGTTGCGCAGGTTGACCTGGCTATAAAGGAGCCCCAGGTTGTGTCGGATGGGCCGGTTGGCCTGGAGGCGGAACACCAGGTTGTACCGGGTGAGCCGGTTGACCTGGTGGAGGAATAAGGCCAGGTGGTTGCTGGTAACCGGTTTGACCTAGATCAGGACCATAGGATGGTCCCGGCTGATATGAAACATTAGAAACAACAGGATACTGTGGTTGCATAGGTTGAGAAGGATGGATTTGCCCCCCCAGGACCATAGACCAGTCTCGGTTGGTACCCCGACTGAGGCTGCACAGGTTGACCGAAAGGGCTGTAATACTGTCCTTGTGGACCATACGATGGCCCTTGCTGGCCTGCAGCATAGCCTTGCACGAGCTGCCCCTATGGGTCATAAGGATATCCAGGTTGGCCCGAAGGTTGGCCTTGGAAAGGTTGCCCTTGCGGGTTATAAGCCTGATTATAAGGTAAACCTTGAGCATGGAGGTAAGCCTCAGGAGTGGGTAGACGCAAAATGTCCCCGTGCTCATCATACTGACCTGGGAAAGCATACATGGGTGTACCATCCTATGCATAGTGCGAAAAATAAGAGCGATTGGGATCTTGGGAGGATGGTCCAACCTCGGGGTTTAGTTGTTGTAGGGACAACTGATACTCCTCCGGAGAAATTTTCTCTAGCATAGTAGTCGCTAAATAGATATCTTCTGGAGGTGGCATAGCCCTCACGGAAGGTGCCGTGACAGCGGGTGCAGATGCAGCCACACAGATAGTGGGTCGGACGGGTATAGAAGTGACAGGTGTCTGAGGAGACACCCCCGGTGAAGGAGCAGCCGGCCGCGGAGAAGGAGCTGACACTCCCATAGAGGCTGCGGCAAAAATTATTTGACCCAAGGACCTATACCCTAGTGGTAACGAGGGACTAGATGACATAACAACTGGTTTAGAGTTGTCTCTTGGAAATAATCTTCGTGGGAAGAGCTGATAGTCTTCACCGGACATTGGGATTTCTTCACCAGAATCACTCATGTTTGAGCCTGTCGCTAGATCTTGCAATAGACGGCGAGGACTAGGAGGAAAGACAGCAGCTATAAAAGGCGAACCCGATGTGAGAGAAAGGAAATTAGATCCTAATCTCAATTCAGACCAAGGGTCAGAAAAGGGCCAATCAAACTCAACTGGTCCCCCAAAGGGTTGCTTAAAAAGAACCGGTCCCCCATCAGGAAACTCGGAAACAATGGGCTGCTGTGGTTCAGCAGAGGACTGTGAAACCTATGATGAATCATCCATATAAGGACTACTAGTAGACGAAACTGAGGGTTCCGCCACTGTGGTAGAAATGACAAGAGAAAAAGATCAAACACACACACGGGCTAAAAAATATTCAAGACACACGATCAAACAGTCAACAAGAAAAATATAAGAGGGCGTGTGATCGTGGGTGATTAATTTTTACCACATTGAAAAATGAGAAACTTCACCGTTTCATGTTTTAAGAGTCAAGAAACGGTTGAAAAGGTGACTCTATCTCTTTAAAATTTGACACAAGCGTGAAAGGACAAGTGCTTGGTGATCCTTTCAAATTTAGGGAGTCAGAAAAGATCAAATGACTACTCAGGAATACTAGGCAAAAGGGTGTACCAAATAACCGTGAACTGCAATATACACCTTGGTTCCAATAATGAAAGAGAAATCAACCAAGGACTTTCCGTACGTGCATGCAATCTCCCCGAATGCTGTGTCCGGTGTATGACGGGTATAGGGCGGCAGACTCGGCTTCCTATGGATAAAGGATTGAAACCTAGTGGGGTCTCCCTTTATATACGCGACGGTACGGGGAGCACAAGTCCGTACTAGTGCTGTCTAAAGCCAAGAGGCGAATGACAACTACTAGGTTTTAAGACGCCGGAACACGTCTCTAGCCTAGACCTCTAAATGTGTTTCGTTAGATTTCAATGCTGCCTTAGTGTAAATTGAGTAGATTTTAAAGTTGATCTTCAATTACGTTTCAGTTTTCAGGCCCTAACGAATGTGATGTCTCAAAAATCTCCTAAATGCAAAACTACATGCCACAGTATATCATTTCGTTCGATGAAAGCTAGCTACAGAAGAGTTAAGAGATTTTTACACAAACAAAATGATCGGAAGACAATCAGTGATATCTCTAATGCAGCTAATGAAACTAAAAACTTTTCTTTCAAAGTCACTAATTACTAATAACACCGAAAAGATTTTAATTTGCACTAATCAATCAAAAGCAAAAGAGATTTTTTTTTATTTTCAATGTTTGAGAGCTAGATGCACTAAACAAACCGAAAACAAATGAGAGGCAATTTGAGAAATGATAATAAGAGAGCAAAAACAAGCAGATTTCACTCAATGGCACAAACAATCAAATCTCAAATCGACCAAAAGTCTCTCAAAACCAAGAAAAGTCCCAAAGACACTAATGAGCCGTGTAATCTAGGCCCAAAATGAAGCAAAGCGAAATTCGAATGAAAACGAAATCAGTCACTCAAAAAGCGCAATAAAATGATAGACAACTGTCAAACGAATGCAAGGAAGCAATCCCAAAGTCAACTGAACGAACGAAAACCAAAAACTCCCAAGGGAGGCTCGACTCACAAAAGCACCTAGATGCCCTAGGGCTCAAATGCAAAATCGAAAGAAATAGGCAAACAACCAAAGGATGGAGGTTACAATCAGTCAAACTAGGCTCCAGTGCACTCAAACAGCCGAAAAAACAAGATCAAAATCACAAGTCAGTCCCAGAAAGCATGAAACACAGCAAACCCTAATAGCTCATAGGATTGGCGCGACTGTGAGCTTGAAATTAGCGCCAGAAAGGCAATGGCGCGGGTGATACACAGGCAACCTGCGCCAATGGGCGCGACTGTCACACTAAAAAGCGCGCCAGCCGAGTTTACTATGGAAAAATGAAAAACAAGCAATCTCAGACACAGACAAGTGATGACAAGGCTAAAACAAAGCCAAACAAATAGAAAAAACCAGTCTGAAGAGCTAACCAAGCAAGAAAGGCCAAGAAATTGACCAAAAAGAGAAGACAACACTCCAAGTTGTTCAGTCCGTAAACTAAACTAGAGATCGACTGAAGCAGTGTTGATCTACTCCGCTAATGCAGAGCAAAAGCATTTCGAAGGCTATCTGGCTGTACTTCAGGCTCCGTCTACAGCTTACAAATCAAACAACAAGCTGAGTCCCCAGTGGAGTCGCCAAATTGTTGAAGAGGTAAATCCCCTCTGCGGACAGAGGCGATCCCTACTAGCCCAGATCGGGTCTAGCAACAATCAAACACGCTACAGTGCAGGTTCCTAATTGCAAATAAACCGACTTGCGATGAAGGCTTACCTGGAATCCAACGCTGTCGTTTGTAGAAGAGGTGGTGCTCCCATTCCTTTGCCCTGGCAGATCACAATCCTCACGATCTCCGTGATCGGACACCTGCACATGCAAGAAACAACCCAAACACAAGCACAAAATCCATTATATACAACTATATGTCAGTCGAAGAGGACATAACTCATGAACATAATCAAGAACAAGAGTGGAACCATAACCAATAGTCGCTTATCATTAAAGAGTCAAAAGAAGAATACAACCATAGCTTCGACGCAGCACTCTCCTTTGGCGGGTCATCAGCAAAACATGTCTCGATAAAGCCTATCAAGGATGGGACAAGCCTCTCTCTCCGGATACTTGGCAATAGTCTCCTTGCTTGGATTTGGCCTTAAGGGAATCAAGAAGGCTCTTGCAGCATAAGGATGTGAAAGCTCTTGGGAACTTGGAGATTCTGGAACTAGCTTGCAATGGAAATGGGCAAGCTTTTATAGATGGAGGAAGGAGAGTTGGGATCCCTATAATTATGGGATTGGCCCTATCATCAAGGAAGCTTCCATGAGAGGTGGCAAACCACTTCCTCTCTATGGAAATCCGTAGCCAAACCTCCCAACTCAAGATAGATATCAGTCCAGGAATTTGTTAGGATGAAACTTCCGCCACTTATTTTTTAAAAACACCTCTTAATATGGTTGGCGTGGGTGCGGCTCTATGACAGAGCGCCAATTGGCGCACCCTCTTTGGAGGATTTTCCCCCTTGGCGCGAGGGCTGAACTGTGGAACCGCACCAATGGAAAAAGAGCTATTTTTAGGGTTTTTTGCAGGGAGATGTCTTCAGGGAAATGAAAGCTCATCTTCAGAGGGACGCAATGAAAGTATTTTCAACTCTTGTCTCTACTCACAAGTCACGGAATGAGCCCTCCAATGTGCGGGATGGGGAATGGCAGGGACGGTGACCAATTGCTGTGTAACACCACTATAAAAGGAGGCATTGGGTAGCCTCAAGGGGAGTTCAAGGTTTAGAATTATTTGAGGTTAAGTTTTGTTGGGATTCAGACTCATTTGACTGAGATTTTTGTGAGGTAAGATCACATACCTCTATCTATCTCGGTTGGAGGAGTGCAGAGCTTATCATAGTAGAGGAGATTCCTGCTTCAGACCCCGGGAAGGCCTGTTCAACATCAAGGCTAATGTTGTAAGGTTTTCCTTCTTTCAAAGTTAATACAAATGAATTCATTTTTCTCAATAAGCTGTTAGTTAATTGTTTATTTCATGGATTCCTTTATCACCATGATAAGCATGATTTATGATGTTTACTATTCAGGTGCTATTTAATGTTTGCTTTTTTGTGACTGCCGGTTTACAAAGATAACTCCTTCAAGAGCACGAGGGACAATGACTTCAAACGAGCATTGGATCTTCGGTAAGTTCTTAAACACCTTTATAGCATTGTTTTATAAATCATATATGTTTAGATAAATATAGGTTTATTTGGATTTTTGTTGCTATATTACCTTTTGGTACTAGGGAGATCGATCTTGTCCGCAAGATTGATTAATCCTCCCAACAAATTGCCGACTCCGCTAGGGAAAGAACTTGTTGTTTTTGGTTCTCTTTTATTTTGATTTGAGGAAAAGTTTTTCCTGGTTTTTGATTGATGGATATCTGCCTGGGTAGCTTAGGTTTTCTCTTTTTTTGAAAATTTTTAAATCTTTTATGTTTTTCTTTAACTTTTCTTGGGACTGCACTTTGTTCTTTTGCACAGTGCGGGCAATTTCGCACTTTCCTTAAGTAAACAGTGCGGGAATACACCTGTTACTTCTGGAAGCCTGCGGACCCTGTTAAAATTTTGAAAAACTCCAGATTTCTTTCTTTAGTTTATCTTTAGTTTGATTTAGAGTTTTAAGTATCTACCCAGATTGATGTCGTTTCTGTCAAAAGCATTTTGTGAATGAGTTCCAACGGTATTTGTGTTTTGATGATTTTCTAGAAGTTTTGAATTTTGGATTGCTTTCCACTTGGTCTTTGTAGTGATTCAAAGCATTGGCAGTTTGAAATACCTCATATTACATTGGTGTTTTTTCCTTTTTGCTGAGTCTGACATGATTGTGAAATCCATCTTTTATTGAGAAATAGATCTATTTGTTTCTTTGCAAATCTTCGAAAAAAAACTTTGTTATAGGTTTTGAATTTCATTTTTATAAAAAACATATTTGAGTGTTTTTTATTTTTTTTTTATTCTGGACAAATAGATCCTTAGTTTGATGAACAACTAAGTAAAACATTCTTCAAAAATATTAAAGCTTTTATTCAATTATATTTTTAAAGTTTGTAGATCTCAAAATTAGTTTTGTATTTTTGAGTGCTTTTAAAATTTTTAGATTTCTTTTGAAGGAAAATTGTTTTTGTAGTTTCAAGTTTTGAAAGCAAAAGGATTTTATTGTGAGCTTTGATAATTTGTCTCGTTTTGAGTTATTGTTGGAAAATAAAAAAATATTTTCTTTTAGTTATTCTTTATGTTTGAAGAAAGAATTGTTTCTTAAAAGAATTGCATTCTCGAACTCTTTCTTTAACTAGAATTTCATTGAAAGGAAACGAATTGATTATCATTTTTAGGTGCATTTTTAGTGTTTTTGGAAGTCGATTCTTCACACCATCAAATTTTCATTTCCATACCTATTGACTTAAATAACAACTCATAAATTTAACGCTTAATTAAAATTCATCTAGTAATATTTTTATTTCTAGGACTCTTATCACCAACATAGCTTAGGCTAGTATCTTGGAGTAGGGAGTAATTAACTCTCCAAGATAGTAAAAAAAAACAAGTCGATAAATCTTGCGGTAGGAAATAAATCCAATTGTAATTGGTACAATGTGGGAAGCTTCTCTTAAAGGAGTTAATCATGAGATCATGTCCGAACCTTTGAGACAATCAATTCTGTTTCATTGGGAAAGATAGAAGATTTTGCACGCATTACAAACGGTAAAACTCGGATTAACCATTGTCGAGGAGCCTAGGGTCACTTTTCGGTAAACCTCGGGTTGACCATGTCGAGGAGCCTTCAAGGGGATTGAGCTTAGTTTCTATTCCCTTGTGCATGGGATTAGATCGTAAACTGTTCCCCCAGTTGTATTTGTTACTATTGGTAACCTTAGTGTCCATAAGCTTAATATTATTTCCTAAGGTGACAGTGAAGGAAAGATCTCACTGTACCTGGAGTAGACGTCAACTAGACTCACTTGGACTCTTTGGGGGGTTCTCTTCACATGAGATGGTTTTGTGAAGAAACTTGTGCCAATCTGTTTCATTAATCAGGTTGTCGGGGTAACTGTTCCAATCGCCCTTTCTGTATTAAACTTCTACTAAGTTGGATTTCATCACCAAATAGTGTTTTTAGTACAGGAAGTTTACTGTTTGTTTGTGGTTTGAACTCTTAGATTTTTAAGCGTGTGATTCAGTTGTTTGTTTCTTTAGAGACTTTAGGTGTTTTCATTGAAATTTTCTTTGTTTTGCGTGTGATTGATTTAATATTTAGTGATGGCATAATTGCCGAGACAATCCTAGAGACTTCAAGGGAAACCCCCCGAATATACACCAGGTCAGCTTGAAGGGTTGCGTGCTCTAGTATCATCTAGTAGCTGTAGAATTAGATCAACAGAAATTGGAACTTCATCTATATTTTCTCATCCTGATCATCAAACGCCCACAACAGAACATATTTCTGAACTGATTTCAGTTTCTAAAGTTACTAGTAGCATTTCTCCTTCCAGTGAACTAGCTAACGAACCTGAAATTTCCGAGCCTGAAACTGAACCTTCTGTTTTGGAAACATCCTCAGGATTTATTACACCAAATTCTAGCAATCTTGGTTCACCTAGGGTAAGAAATATTGTTACTGAAGATCTTCCATCTGGCCTCATTTCTATTGAAGAGCTTACTAGTCCAGACGAAGAGTTATCTCTTCCCGAATCCCCTTAGTCTTTAAATCTTAGGGAGCGTGAATCTATTTTCTATAGCCTTATTCGAACTAAAGCTTGGTATCTATCTTTGAAAAACTTTTTAGAGAACCCGGGTCTTTCTTTTTCTCCACCTCGAATTCCATTTCATCCTACACCCAGAGGTTACTATCCTTCAGCCATCATGGCAGGAGAGTCATCTATGTTTTCCCAGACACCGGAAGCATTTTTACACGGTGGTCCTTTTGTTCCTTCGGGATATCAGGCTCTGTATGGTACTTTCTTTGGAGCAGCTCCTCAACCGATTGAACAGGTATTATCATCTGGTCTTAATGGAATTAAAACTAAAACGTCGAACACAGAGCAAATCTTTATGATGTCTGGTAATATTCCGAATCCTCAACATCAAGGCAGTTAGTTACTGCCTAGAGGACAATTTCATGGAAATCAGTTACCTCTTGGGGGGAAACCTCACGATAGTCAATTACCACCTGGGGGGTAACCTTCAGGCAGTCAGTTACTTCCTGGGGGGAAACCTCAAAGTAACTTTTTCCCAGGAAAAACTGTGGAATCATATTATTTTGGAGGACAACCTCAACGATAGTACATACCTCAAGGTTATCAACCTCAAGGACAATACATACCCCATGGTCAACCCCAAACTCAATATGCTCCTCAGGGTCGTTATCAACCCTAGCTTTAGTACGTGCCTCAGGGTTATCAACCTCAAGGTCAATACCCAATTCAAGGTTTCCAACTGCCTTCTGGTCCATCATCTGTACAAGAGCCAGAAATTTACCACTTACTTATCAACCCTACGTTCAACCAGGCTATGGTCCTTACGTTCAACCTTCTACGGGACAATACCCCAGAATGAACATGGTGTAGGATCCATCCCAATATCAATAGCCTATGCAGCCTAATATGTAGTTGTCTTCTCAATCTGGACAACCTTTGGTTGTTTTTCCAACCCAACAACCTATCCAGCCCACTATTCAAACTCTGCAACTGGTTCTATTCAGTAGTCTGGGCCTAGTACAACTCAGACTCCACCTCAAACTGCTGCAACGTCTATTCAACCTATAACAACTGTTTTTGGAGTATCTGTAGCTCCGAGTTCTTCTATCCATGCATCCGTGCAAAGCCCTCAAGTCTCTATACCCCAGTCAGGACCTTCAATTCAGACTTCGGTTCAGATGCCTGCGGAACAAGCTGGTACAAGTACAATGGTCACAATTCAACCACAATTCGCGTATCAACTATACCAGGGAAAACCTCAATTCAGTCCCATTTCACAAAATCAAAATAATCAGTATAAACCGTACCCTGGCTATACTTACCAACAGCCTCAACAACCCCAGTTTGGTCCAGTAAATCCTGGTTACCCAGGAGGTTACACAATTCCTAATGCAAATCCGATTCCCAGTTATCTTGGGTATCCTCCTCCCGGAACTGCTTTGGCCACTCAAGGTTTTTGTGACCCTAACCATCAGTTACCATTTATTGCAACTTTGGATTTACCTGATTTGACACGCCTTACGAATGATCCAATTTTATATTATCTGTATTGGCCGCCAATGCCAGATAAGTTGCCCAGTGATATACCAAAATTCGAAGGTAAGTCAGGAGAGGATCCATCAAATCACGTTATGACTTATCACCTCTGGTGTGCATCTAAATCAATAATTGATGATTCTATTCGCTTACGTCTTTTCCAAATAATTCTTATTGGTATTGCCGCCAAATGGTACATTGAGTTACCACGAGGATCTTTTAATAATTTTAGTTAGTTAGCAACTGCCTTCTTGACTCACTTTCAGTGGCCTGTTAGATACGACAATGGCACGGAACTATTAAATTCACTAAAGCAATCCACATCCACATATATTTTTGATCATATTCATGAATGGCGACGTAGAAGATGTTTGGTGAAAGTTTACATTCCATATCACTGTAGCTAAGGCCGAAGTTGTTACTGAAGAGCAAGTGATTTCTCAAGCTCAGTACCTTGATCTCGTCTATACGTAGTCAAGTACTTTACATGAAAAAATCCTCGATCTTCCAAAAAAAGGTCAAATAACTGTAGCTCCTTCAGGGTCGCATGCCGCTGAAGGTATGATTGGTACAGTCAATACTAAAAGAAAGAAGAAATCTTCAAATAATTCTTCTCCTATTATAACTTTACCTGATTCCTCGAAAGGAGAATCTTCCCCCGAAATTTCTGCCGACATTCATGTCGTAGAGACATCTACGGAAAAATATAAATCTAGTGGTAAAAATAAAGGGAAGAATGAAAACAAAAATAATTCAAAAGAGAAAACAAATAAAATTGAATCTAATGACGAAAAACGCAAGCCTCGCTATCCTTGTTTCATTTGCGACGAGGATCATTTTACTAAAGAATGCCCACATCGAGCGGAGGTTGCGAAATTCGTTAAAGATTTTCAACAGCCTATTGTCTTGAAGGATCCTTTTCCAACTCAAGACAGTAAGATGATTGGTTCCACCTTGAATGCCTCAGAAGAACATATTATGATGATGTCTCATGTCAGGATTGCAACGTGATCGCAAGATTATGGTAGTAAGAATCTTATTGGTGGTAAAGAAGCAGAATATTCTAATTCAAACACATCAACTACACCTCCTCCCATTTCTGATCCGCTACAGATCGAGAAATATTATCCAGACTTAGTAATCAAACCGCCTGCTAAAGGTGTTCTTCGTAAATCAGCTTCCAATCCACATGAGAGAGCTGCTCAGAATTACAACATTGTTGAGGACTTAGCTATTTCCCCTTTATCAATGACGACTTTGGAAGTGTTGTAGTCATGCCCAGCACAGAGTAAACTACTTTTGTCTGCCATAGGATATGTCAATGTTCAAGACTCGAACCTAATAATCTTTGATTTAGAGAATAGTACACCTTGTGTACCTCACCAAATGGCTTTCCAAATTCCAGTGTTAGTAAAAAACAGACCGATCTTTCATACTATGATTGATGAGGGAGCTTCAACGTGTATTATGTCGATTCAGTGTTGGAAATCGCTTGGTTCTCCTACACTCAATTAGTCTCCGACAATTCTAAAGGTTTTTGATGGCCGAGGTTTCCACCCTTTTGGTATTTTGTAGGATTTACCCATAGGGATCGAAGGTAAAACCGTAAATCTAGGTGTGGAAGTGGTTGATTCCCCTCTAGATTACAACCTTCTTCTAGGTCGTAGTTGGTCTTATGCTATGACTGTTGTTGTTTCTTCAGTCTTTCGACTTATAAAATTTCCACATCAAGGAAAGATCATTACAATAGATTAGTTAACTTATTTTTCTTCAGACCCAGCCTCTACAGAAAAAATCCAGCACGTTCGTAAAGTGGCTATCCCTTACAAGGATGTTGGAGTAGGTTTGATTAAAGATTCTGGTTTACTAGGAACTTTTTCCTTTCCTCCTCCTAACGTATCACCTTCTATCACAACTATTCATATTATTTCATCAAATTCTATTATATTTGATGATCCTTGGATCATACCTTCCAACTCTGAGTTAGATACATTTGATGGCATGATGCCTTTGAGTCCATTTGAAATTGCATATCAGGCTGTACAGTCACTTTCTAACCCTTCTTCGACCGAAACCGATCCAATGAATGGGATCCATGAGGAATCACTTTCTATATCTAGTTCAGCCACAACGACATTTCCTGATCTTGTTCATACTGATGAGCAGATTCGTGAACTTTTTTCTTTTGATGATTTACCATGGGAAGATCTTCATCACCGATCTTCATTTTTTCCTGAGCTAGATCATTTTGAAAATGATTTCACTTGTATTTTTACTACTGAATATGTCAAGGAACCACAGAATCCATTGCAAAATCCTGATTCTGAATTAAATTTGGAAAATATCTCTCGAACGATTCCAATTGACATTTCAGTAAAGCCAAGAATAATTGAAAACATTCATATAGGTGCTTGTTCTACGGAAGAATAAATTCAAGCTTATAAAGCCCTATTTCAATAATTTCGTGATGTTTTTTCCTGGTCATATGAATAAATGCCAGGAATCAATCCATCAATTGTCATACATGAAATCAAGACTTACCCGGATGCCAAACCTGTCAGTCAACGTTTACGTCAAATACATCCTAGAAAAGTTGCTGCTATCAAAGCCGAGGTTGAAAAATTACTTCATGCAGGTTTCATTTATCCAATTCTGTTAACGGATTGGGTATCGAATATTGTTCTTGTTAACAAAAAACAAGGAACAATAAGAGTATGTATCGACTATAGGGATATTAATCGAGCTTGTCCTAAAGATAATTATCCCACCCCCTATATCGATCAAATAATTGATGATTGTGCCGACAGTGAAATGTTCTCCTTTATGGATGGTTTTTCCAGTTACAATCAAATAAAAATACTCCCTGCTGATCAGCCAAAAACAGCTTTCATTTGTCCATGGGGGACGTTTGCCTATTGCAAACTACCCTTTGGATTAAAGAACGCTGGGGCAACTTTTCAAAGGGCTATGTCTTATGCATTTCATGACATTAAGAACATTGTGCAGCCTTATCTCGATGATTTACCTACTCATTCATCACGTAGGGTCGACCATCTCACTCATTTACGATCTATCTTTATGAGATGTAGGCATTATCCAATTCGGCTGAATCCACACAAATGTGTTTTTTGTGTAGAAGCAGGTCGCTTACTGGGATTTGTTGTTTCAAAAGCAGGCATTCGCGTTGATCCGTCAAAGGTTGAAGCTATTTTCAATTTACCTCCTCCTTCGACTCTACACCAACTCCAAAGTTTGCATGGGAAAGCAAACTTTTTACGTTGGTTCATTCCTAACTACGCCGAGCTAACAAAGGGTTTTACCAGGTTGTTGAAACAGAAAATTCCATTCTTTTGGGATGAGATTTTTGATCGATCTTTTAATGCACTTAAACACGCGTTGACCCATGCACCATTATTGCATCCTCCCAATTACAATCGAGACTACATTTTTTACCTCACCACCTCTCATTCCACAATTGGGATGGTTTTAGTTTAGGAAGACAAACTCAACAATGAACATGTCATTTACTATCTTAGTCAAAATATGCATCCGACTGAGATCAAATACACACATGTGGAGAAATTGGCCTTGGCAGCTGTTCAAGTTGTCCAAATATTTAGACACTACATCTTACTATGCAAAACCACAGTAATTTATGACTGTAACCCTATGATGTACATTTTAACCAAACAATTGCTAGGGGGAAAGTATTCAAAATGGATAGTTATCCTGTAGGAATTTGACTTGGAATTTGAAAATATCAAGGAAAAGAAATCTTTGGTTTTCGCCGAACTGATGTGTGATTTCCCCTCTACTGATACTGAAACTGTGGCGGAGCAACCCATTGCAGACGAATCATTGTTTCTTATCAGTACACTTGATCCATGGTATGGGGATATTATCATTTATCTCCAAACCCAATATTTTCGGCCTAAAATATCACGATCTCAGTGACGGAAAATATTTTTCCAATCCCAACAATACAATATTATTGGTGATACACTCTATTGTCGTGGAGCAGATTCTATTTTCCGACGCTGTCTTACTCATGAAGAAGCTGAGAAAGTTTTAAATGACTGCCATTCTGGGGCATGTGGTGGTCATATGTCTGGGTATGCCACAGCCCAAAAGATATTGCACACTAGTTATTTCTGGCCGTTGTTATTCAAATATTGTATCTATGTAGTTTGGAAATGCCACAATTGTCAATTATTTGACCGTAAAATACATGCGCCACCTGCTCCTCTTCACCCTATAATTGCTGTCGGTCCTTTCGCAAAACGAGGTATTGAATTTATTACATGTAACCCTCACTCGGCCGAGGGGCATGCGTATATCATCTTAGCAGTAGATTATTTTACTAAGTGGGCCAAGGCGATGCCTACATTTTCAGTAGATGGCAAGACTACTGCAACTTTCATATTCAATCATATAATTGCTAGATTCGGTGTTCCTCAAGCCATTATTACATATCATGGAAGCCATTTTCGAAATATCATGATGACTGAACTGACAGATCAACTTGGCCTACGCCGCGATAGTTCCACTCCATATTATCCGCAGGCTAATGGTCTAGTTGAAGCTATCAATAAAATTTTAGTCACTATGATCAGACGAATTATTGGTATTCATAAGTCGAATTGGCATTCCATGTTATTTTCAGCACTTTTGGCATATCATACCTTAGTAAAAATGTCAACTCGATTCACACCTTTTCAACTCGTTTATGGTTTGGAAGTTGTGTTGCCTATTGAATGCGAAATTCTGTCATTGAAATTAGCCATAGAATTACTCCCAGCTACGTCTGAAGAGGAGAAACGTTTTTTGTACTTGGCTCAACTAGATGAGAATCGACGAAACACTGCAATAAAAAACGAGGCTCATGTTAAATGAATAAAATCTCAGTATGATAGAAGTGTTACCCCTCGTAATTTTTCAGAAGGAGACCTAGTCTTAGTGTACGATCAAGCCAACAATAAGCTAGGAGCTGGAAAATTTGTGCCCATGTGGCATGGCCCTTTCATTGTTAAGTGAAAGCTAGCAAAAGGAGCCTATGAGATGATATATTTTGATGTCGTCTCTTTAGATAAACCCAGAAATGGGCTTTATCTAAAAAGATATTATTCTTAAATTTGGTGTGGAATTTTATTAGATTAGATTTCTTTATTTCTAGTGTGTTTTAGATTAGAAAAGCGTGCCTAGTTTAGAGTGTGTTTTTATCATTATTCCTGCTTATTTGAGTTTTACTCTTGATATTGCAGATGTCGACGTCTCTTTAGACCTACGTTGGTTTTGATGATGGTGCTTGTCATAGTACACAGAACATTTCTTCTACAACTTGGATTATCTATTCACCCTCTGACGAGTTAGTATCCATGCATGGGGTAAGCTTCGGTCAAAAAACAAATAACATTGCAGAATATAGTGCAGTGATTGAGTTATTATCTGAATCCATATCGTTTGGAATTCGGAGTTTGATTGATTAGGTTGGACTCTAAACTTGTTGTATTACAGCTTAACAAGGTTTATGCCATTAGAAATCCAGTGTTACTACGATTATTTTTAAGAGTTCATCTCTTGGAGCGTGAATTTGATTATATTGAATATCAACATATTCCAAGACATTTAAATACTTTAGCAAATGCAGTTGCTTCTAGTATGAGAAATCGACATTTGTAATAATCAGAATAGTAAATTAAACAACATTCACAACATGTACACAGATAGTCGGTAATAGTGATATATCATAACATAGAAGTTTTTTTTTAAAAAATATATATCGTCTTCGATCATAGGCTAGAAACACCTTATGATCGGAAAAAATGATAATACAAAAGGTAAAAAATATGAGTCTACGACACGATCATCCTATCACTGATGATGATCACGATAAGAGACCACTGCCAGGGCCACCCTACATAGGAACCTCATAAAAGGTCCTGGGACACCAATCACATATATCTGTAATCTAAGAGGAATATCATCTATGTCCATCTCTGGAATGTCTAGAGTCAGGCGCTCTAGGTGATGCTCTAAATCAGACAGGATCTCTACTGATTGGCCTGCTGGGGCTGCTGCGGCTACAGCTGGTTGCCTCCTTTCATAAGGCTGGAGATGGGCTGGTCGCCATGGGCCTATATCTGCATTTAAAACTTTTGATTATCAGTTTTGAGACGTTTAAATTACAAAAAAAAATAGAACTTAGAAATTGTTGAAAATGATTTTTACCCGATTCATCCCACTGTTCCCCTGCTGGGAGAGCCATCTCTCGGTCGCCGCGGAAATCTATCCCAGCATATGGAAAGTCCTCTATAAAAAAAATTTGGCGTTCTTCGGTCGTCGCGGAAATCTATCCCAGCGTATGGAAATTCCTCTATCACAAAAAGTTGGCGATCCAGCCAACGAAAATATGAAGGAGGAAATCGGACAATCTCACTACCCTCAATAGCATGACGTGCCATCAACGTGGACCAACGAACCATCTTAGGTTCTCGAAGTCGACCGGCATCAACAGCAATACTTTGTGGAGCTAACATGGGGATCCTCTCTAGAGAAAAAGAGACTACGATGGATCCGTATCCAAAGTTATTCAGTTTTTCATTTTTTTCTCTAGTTAGTTGGCCTTTTACATTAGCCAACACAGCTTCACACCAGTTAAAGATGGTGTCGTGAAAACAGTCCACTGCAATACGCATTTGGGAACCGGTAGCTACATGCAGCGCAGCACTCCCACACATTTTGGTAACAGTAAAAGCAATAACTTTCAATTCAGGATGGATGATGAGTTTTATATCAATCCGTTTGTCCCTAGGGTTTGCCTGGTCATTGCAGAATTCTTGTTGAAGACTAGAGACAGACTAGCCACCTGGCCTAGTCCCAAACAAAGAAACTTGTTTGCCCCTCTTGGACAAACAAGTCAGAAAATATATATCCTCCAGCTCAATTTCGAGCCGGTGGCCACCAATAATGAAGCACTGGTCCTGCACATTCCATCTATTCACCAACCATGTCAGGAGTTCTACTTGTGCCCTCATGCCTGAGATGGCCCAAAATTTGTACAAACCGCATGCTCTTAATGCTTGATGTGTAGGCAAATGGAGTATTGCGGCTTCATCCACGTCCTCATGCTCACGTTCTCTCCAAATCAACATCTTGTCAATCCTACAATGCATAAAAAGGTAAGTTAGAACAATCTTATTTGAAAATTTTTGGGAAACAAATGAGAAATGAGAGTTTTGAATTCAAACCGCGCGGGTACCGCACCTACGTTTTGTAAATAGTGCGTAGATGCGCACATGTACTGTGTGTCGGGTGCGGAACCCACGACTTTTTCCTTATAAGAAAAATTCGGGGTTTGCAGGTAACGTGTGTCTCACCTGCGGACCCCGCGGGCGAACTTTTAAACGATTTTTTTCCCTAAAAATACAAACTAAAGCCTAAAAACCAATTTGAAATGGATGGAATACAAGATTAAGAGGTCGTGGATTACCTGGAACTGACGGTTTTCGATTTCGCCGAATGGATTTTCCAGAATCTTCACAGGCACTTTCTTACCCAAAAGCTTTTTACTTTTCACTCTGAACTTGAACGGTAAAAATGAAATTGAAAAAGCCCTTTTTATAAGTTTTTTCGAATAGATGAATTTTAAATTTGTTTATTTTTCACTTTAAAAAAGGTATTTTTGAAAGCATTTTTACTTATCTTAAACATGTATGTGTAATGTTTCAAGTTTTTGTGCAGAAATTGGATTTTTCAGGAGAACTGATCATTTTTCAACAAAGAGCATACTTTTATCACTTTTTCGGACTCTTTCAAAAAATTTACGAAAAAGAAAAACCCTGGAGTTCTCTTTTAAGCCCTTTTCAGACTCTCTAAATATGAAAATATTGCTGAGTACTTGACTATTCGAACTCGTTAAAGTAAATGAATGATCGTCCCTTCAGTATAAGTTTAACCCTTTTACAGACTAAAATGGACTATTTACGAAAAAGGTATATGTTGACTAATTACGGTCATTAGAGTTCTCTCCCGCATTATTTTATCCTTTTTTAGGCTCAAGAGACTAAATTTACGAAAAAGTACACCCATGGATTTTTCTTAAGTTTTTTCTTTGGACTCCCTAAAATTGAAAAACACTGAGTTTCTCCTATACTGGACTTGTTAAAATTTAATAGTAAAGGACCTGTTCAATTTTAAACAGGAATGAACCACTCCTTCTTAGGGTTCAAATCTTAAACTAAGTTGGACTCATCCGAAGGATGAGCTTATAAACAAGCAAATGTTATCCTCTTCAAGCTTGTCAAAAATAAAGAGGTACTTGCCAAAAATGGTGGGGGAAAAGAGAGAAAAATGAACCTGTTTGTTGTATTTTGATTATTCGAAAAGCCGTTAACCACTCTTGAACACGACACTTTTTCACCTAGGTTGGGAAATCCTTTGCCTAACAGTTAATCAAATCTCATTAAAAGTTTTCATCTGGTTTCTGGGTATTAGCTTTGGGTCAATTGTCGCCAAGCCATCTACAGTGTCGTTATGTGTTCAAGAGGACAGTTCAACTAAACCATTCATCTGTAAAATATCTGTCATCCAATTTGACCATCCCTGAGTCGGTCCTTGCAAAATATTTCTAAAAAACTTGATCTAATGGTTTCGTGTTGTGGGCTTTCCTACAACAGATCACATTCTATCGACAACAGCATATCATCTAGGAATTTGATCTAGAATCCTTCAATTTCTTGAAATCTGCATGCCCTAATGGCAGGTTTCTTGCCTTCGACAACAGATTGCATCATTGATCTTCGATCGAATGATTCCGTGAAGTGTTCAACTTCAAATCATTTATTCACACTTCATGGATTGTGCTGAGTACTTTGAGAGCCATTGACGATGCACATTGGTTTCTCACCGCATTAACATATGATTCATCATTGACTGGTAATCAAGTGGGTTCTACCATGTTCGACTTCGACACATTTAATCGCATGGATAGAATCGTACTAGTTCAGGAAGCAGAAATCAAGACCCTGGATCTAGTTTCCACCATCCAGGCTACGAGGAGTTTTATTATTCATTATGCAGTAGACTATTCATTACAGATGGTTGCGTCCATGTTGTGTCTACAATATTGATGTAATATTAAAATCATTTCTGTATCAGAACAAGTTTAGTTAGTTTTTGATCTGAGTATGGGAATGCCTACCTCAGTGATGATATGATTACATATATATATTTTGCATTGAATGTTTTTACAGGTTCCGACTGGGGTGTCCACGGGATGATCCTTGAAATGATAAAGTACTTCACTCTTCATATATGACAGACTTCATCTTCATATATTTCAGACTTCGCACTTTAGGGGGCAATCTGTTACACTAAAAATCTGTCATCCTGACATTTTACTATGAGTATGAGCTTATTATTACTCATATTTCCTCCTTTTGCAAGTCCAACATTTCACCTCCTCATGTCAAGCTTTCAAAATTAGAGAAAAGTTCCTAAAATCCCCTAAACATTGGTATTGCACTTTCTCTATTCATTTCCTGCGGTCCTGCACCTAAATTTCACCCTGCCTGCGGAACCATACTGCACGTTCTTTGTGTTATGGGTGCGGAGCTCTGTAAAACATAAAAAGGCGAGAAAGTAAAGATAAAAAGTTGATTTTAGATGAATTCTAGAAGATTCTAGATGGGAATTTTCGGGAATGGATACGCTTTGAGAAGGTTCATGCATCCCTCACTTAATGGAGCTAACCCCTTGATGTAAGGAGCTAATCCCTTTGAAGGAGGATTCCTAAATATCATATTTGGAACGAAGAAAACCTCCTCTTTTCCCTTTATAAAAGAGGCCTTGGGTAGCCTCAGAAAGGGGTTCAGCTTAAAATATTTGAGGTTAAAATGTTGATGAGATTCGGACTTAGTTACTTTAAGACTTTGTGAGGTTCAATCACTTACCTCTATTCGTCTTAGTTGAAAAGTGATACTTGTCAAGTGAAGAGATTACGCCGGACCCCGAGGAGGACACCCGACATCAGAGCACAGGTTGTAAAGGTTTTCTTTTATTTGAAGTTAATACAAATATACTCATTTCTCTCATTAAACTGTTTATTCATGGTTTATTTCATAAATTCCTTGATCATTATGATGAGTATGGTTTATAATAATGTCTATACAGGTGCTATGTAATTTTTTTGCTTGTTTGTGACTGCAGATTCATGAGGAACGTTCTTTCAAGTGCACGGGAAGGACTTCAACGAGATCAAGCAAGCGTTGGACATAAGGTAGGCCTTACACCTATATAGCATTTTTATGAATCTTGTATGCTTAGAGAGAGATTAGTATAATTGGCTATTTGTTGCTAGTTACTTTTAGTACTAGAGAGATCGGTCTTGTCCGCAAGACGGGTTAATCTACACAACAAGTGTGTAGGCCGACGTGTGGAGATGGTTGGGCCGACCCTTGGAAGGGTTGAACTGTCATGTATATTGGTGAATTTGGGTCCATGACACATCATATTAATATAAGTGAGCGTGGATAACTTAGGATCATCGAACTTGGCAAGGATCGTTCGATGAAATAAAATTTCTAGTCATGCAGGTCGAGTGAACCACATACCGTTTGAGCGAAAACGTGCAGAGTGGGTCACTTTGTGACCGGTATCGCACAAAGGGTTGGGTCGTGCAGCTTGGTCAGCAAATCGTGTGGGCTGGTCATAAAAGTATGCACTGTGTGCAAAAAGGGTCAGTCAATGACCCAGGTTGTGCAGAGTGGTGTGAAAGTGCCCAAAGCATGCATAAAAGGCTCAGCGGGTCAGGATGAAGGGAAAAACAGGTCAGGATGACGAGCATAACGTGTTTGGTGAGGCCAAATTTGGGCTTTCCTAGGCAGAATTGTGTAGGAAAGTGGAAACAAGGTTGCGACACAATTGTGGCATGGTTTTGGGTAAAATATTGGTTAAGTGTGCAAACCAAGCCAGTTGGAAGCACAACTTATGTAAAATTGTACTTTGTAAAATATTGTGCATTGTTTATATTATTGGGAATATTTTACAGGAGTTGCCCATCCCAAGTATGTATGGGTGTACTTTTGTGACGCTGATTAATGTTTAATGTGAAAGATTAAATATTGCAGATAACTTATTCTGTTTCATTGTTAAAGAACACTTGTTTGGAAAATTAACTAAGTGTTGAAGTTAGGCGTATTCCATACACTCTAGTATTGGTAAAAAGAAAAAGTGCAGTGGTGTCACACCCATTATACGTGGTTGAAAGAGTACCACACGTATATGGCCATGATAATAAGCATCCCATTGGAGTTTGGGATCCTGGCTCTAGTTTCAGGCGCTCTCTAGACGTCTCGGTCCTAGGCTACACTACGAGTTTCTGAGCGTTGGGAGGTTGCTTTGTAGAAATTATACAAGACGTATGTATATTACCAGACTCCCCTGATCTAAAAAATTAACTTATGTTAAATACAAAATCCTTCCACTTAATTCTTTGCAGAAATTAAATCTTCAATTGCAAAACACACATGAAGCAAAATCAATCGCACATAAACACAGTTATTTAACGGGAAAACTTAAAGCTAAAAACCCAAACTATAATATCTTATGTATATCAATGGATAATACAATAATCTCATACAAAGCTTAGTACATCAAGCTCTCAGTATAATCAACAATCATTACACACTGTCATGCAAAAATTTGCATATCTATGCACCAATTTCTTGCCTCTTGACAACCTGCCTCCACTATGCAATCCCTGCTAAAGAAGACCCCTGAATGAATTCGAATTGGCCTTGCCTTGACTGCGCAATAATCATTGGCATCTACAATGTGTGTTAGATGCATTAAATGCATCACTATAGTCACAACAGATAGTCCATCTCACCCTTTCACCTATCTCTCCACTGGGTCTCCACTGGAACTGACATGCAAGTAGTTAACTGTTGTATTTGTTCAATTGCAAGTGAATCTCTAGTTATGAATTAATTAAATAATTAACTCACTAAACTCTCACTAGTGTATCTTTAGTTAGAACTAGATACAACTACCACAATTGAGTTTAACTCACTTAATTGAGTTAAACTAAATAACAACTCCCATAACTACTCTTCCAACTCTATCACAATTTTGCCACTTCAGTTTTAACTGAGTCCTCCATGCATGAGTCACCAACCACCCTAGGAATTGTGTAATTCCTTAAGCCCACTGATTTGCCAAATCTGTTCACTAAAATAAAGTGCTCCAAGGGAATAAGTTGATATTTATTGTCAGATTATTATTAAGGACTAATAATAATCGACATGTATCTATTTTTAGATTAGCGATCTATAAATAGACTTCGCCCAATCTTCTAAAAATAGAATTTCATCTATTTTTCCAACTTGATCAACCATCTACAGATAGAATCCTGCAACTTATAGAATATTCTCATCGTGTCTAAAAATAAACACACACCTAAAAATAGCCTGCGGGCCCCACTTAGTGATGGTGCTTAATTTTCACTAAGCTCATCATCTTGTTGAATCTCAACACTCCCTCTCAAAAAGATAGGGATTATCCTTCACCCTGATTCTGCCTCTATGGTATTATAATTTTCTCCTGTTGAGCGCCTTCGTCAGAATATCTGCATCCTGATCTTTCGTAGGAATGTACTGAAGCAACATGATATTCCGTTGCACACAACCTCTGATATGATGATACCGAATATATATATGCTTAGATCTATCATGAAATACAGGATTAATCGAGAGTTTAATGCAACTCTTATTATCACAATCTATCACTATAGGATCTAAATGAGAACCAAACAAACCGACCAGGATCTTCCTCATCCAGATAGCCTCACATGCAGCTTGACTTGCTGCCATGTATTCTACTTCCGTTGAACTAAGTGCCACGGATCTTTGTTTCCTGTTGTACCAAGAAATTATTGTAGATCTGATACTGAAAACCACTCCTGATGTGTTCTTTTTTTCGGTTGGGCTGCATGCCCAATCTGCATCCGTGAAGCCATACAACTTCACCTAATCCGTCTGTCTGTACCATAAGCCATACTCTGATGTGCCCCTGAGATACCTCGGGACATGCTTGTCTGCCTTCCAAAAGAGCTTAGTAGGCTGAACCATCGCTTGAATAAGCTGGTTCACCGCACGGCATATGTATGGTCTTGTATTAAGTAAATACATGAGCGAACCCACCAACTGTCGATAGACAATAGCATCCACTACCTCTATCGATGTAGCATCCTCTTTCCTCCAATTTCCTGGAAGAGGAGTATCCATGGGCTTGTATTCTTGCATGTGAAACTTACCAAGTATATCCCAAGCATACTTGCCTTGAGACAAAAATAGTTCACCTTCTCGCTGCCATATTTCCAATCTAAAGAAATAATGAAGGAGGCCCAAATCCTTCATCTCAAACTCCTTTGCAAGGTCTTCCTTACATGAGTGTATCAATTTCTCATCACCCATTAGTATTAAATCATCAACATAAAGAACAATGATTAAAAGCTTTCCCTCCACCACAATTTGGTATAGGTTTGCATCCGTCTCACTCTTGGTGAAGCCAAGTCCACTGAAATAGTTCGATCTGTGTGTACCAAGCACGGGGTGCTTGCTTCAGCCCATACAACGCTCTTTTGAGTCTGCACATGCGACTCACTGCTGAAGTTCTCAAATCCTTCAGGCTGCTCAATGTACACTTCTTCCTCAATGATCCCATTAACGAACGTAGTCTTCACATCCATCTGAAGAATGTGCCAACCCATCTGCGCTGAGAGAGAAAGGATGGTCCTTATGGAAGAATATCGTGTGACAGGTGCAAAGGTTTCTTCATAATCAATCCCCTAGATCTATGAAAAGCCTCGGGAAACAAATCTTGTCTTATACTTCTCGACGCTCCCATCAGTAGCTTGCTTTACCTTGTAGATCCATCTTGAACCTACCACTGATTCACCAACCGGCCTTGGAACAATCTCCCAAGCATTGTTTCTGACAATGGAGTCATACTTCTCCACCATGGCATCTACCCATGTGGGCTCATGCACTGCTTCCTCAAAGGAAGATGGCTCTATCACGATACACTTGCTCACGAGAGCCATGTATCCAATGAATCGGTCAGGTGACCGTCTCTGTCTGCGTTGTGATGTAGGGACTCCTACATTATGTGCCGCATCAAGCTTCAGCCTCTCAACTTCTGTGGTACACCTTCTGCCTGTTCTAATGTTTGGCTCTGCATGAGTGGACTCCTCCACTCCATGAATCTCCTCATGTGGCTGATCCACATCTTGAGGCTCATCTTCATGAAGAAGAAGTTCCTCCTCTGCATGCAAGTGTAGCTCCCTCTCAAGCGACAACTTCATGGCTTTCTCCTCATTGAATTTGATATCCCGTCGCACCACAGTCATCTGACTGTTTGGAAAATACACACGATAATTATGGGGTGTTTCTGTGTACCCCACAAATATCTCAACTTCTGCAGTCAGCTCCAGCTTCTTCCTGGCGTCCTTTGTCACATGAATGTAAACAGATGAGCCAAAAATCTTCAAATGAGAAATATCAGGCTTCTTACCAGTAAAAGCTTCTTCAGGTGTACTCATGCCAAGTACTCTATGAGGACAACGGTTTTGCACATAAACTGCAGTGTTGCATGCTTTTTCTCACAAGTGCATTGGTAGGCCCTGGTCATGCAGCATAGCTCGTTCAACACCCACGATCATTCTGTTCTCCCTCTCTGTGACCCCATTCTACTATGGGTTATGAGGCACTATGAATTCTCTTCAAATTCCTTCTTTGCTACAAAAGTATTTGAATTTGTTAGAGATATATTCACCACCATTATCACTTCGTAGAGCCTTCACTTGCTTCCCTGATTCCTTCTCTACCAATGCTTTAAACTCACAGAAATTTGAGAATGTTTTGCTCTTCTTCTACATGAAGAATATCCAGAATCTATGAGAATAGTAATCAACAAATATATCATAATACCTGTGTTTTGTTGTTGAAGCAACTAAGAAAGGTCCACACACGTCTGTGTGAATTCTCTCCAGGATCACCGAAGCACGGTTCTCCTTCTCATGAAAGGTGGTCTTAACAAACTTACCCATAGTACATCCCTTGCACTGATCTGACTACGCAAGAGTACCCTTAGGAAGTCCAGTATAAATCTACTACAGAATCTTCAAGGCACCATGGTGAAGATGGCCCAATCTCCTGTATCATAATTCGCCCTCGTCAAGGCTCACCACTTCTTCTGCTTTTCCCATCATTGCAGCGCAGCCATATACCTCCATCTTGTAGAGATTCTTAACTTGAATCCCTATCCTCTTGGTTTGACCCATTGTTTTATGTCGTAAAAAGGCTTTTCCCTCGCTGAAAACAACGTCATAACCTCTGTCCTCCAACATCGCTACCGAGACCAAGTTCTTCTTCAGACTTGGAACATGCATAACATCTTTCAATAGAAATGGTTTACCTGAATCCCTCTCAAAGTTAATGGTTCCAATGACGGTCGCACTGTATCTACCATCGTCGCCCATCTCTATATGCATTTGGAGATCTTTCTCCTCCAAGTCACTAAACAACTCCTTGTTTCCCGTCATGTGGAAGGAAGCACCACTATCAAGATACCACACTGATCCCATTGCGCTTGAAACCAAGCATGTGATCAAAGATAAATCAAGTTCAAATTGTGAGGCAGGGGCCTCACCAGCTGCAGCTCCAACATCCTTCTTATTCTTCTTTTTCCGTGGGCAGTTAGTGGCGAGATGCCCATGTTCATGACAGTGAAAACACTTCACTTTGGACAAATCCAGCTTCTTGCCTTTAGCCTCGAATTTTGGATGGGATTTATTCCCCTTCCCTTTCCTTGCTTTGGTATCCAAAGCGCAATTCTCTTCATCACCATTCTTCGATGAAGAGCCATCCCTGGTACTTTGCCTTATCTCCTCCTGCACAAGATCTGACCAAAGTCACTCCCAATCCGGAAGTTTCTCCCGTCCATTGACAGAGTCCTGATAACTGTGCCAACTCATCGGTAACCCAAGGAGAGCCAAGCTCACCAAGTCATCATCTGCAACTGTGATTCCCACACTCCCCAGATCATCCCTACATTGGACAAACTTCGTGAGATATTTTGGAATATTGTCGCCCTTCTCCATTTTGATTTTTCTAAGCTTATATTTCAGCGCCAACTTCCTATGGTCGTTGCTGCTTTGGAAAAGATCTACCAAAGCCTTCTACATTGCAAATGGAGTGGCTTTCCCGTGAAGGCTTGACACAATATGGTCATTTACACCTTCCAACATAATTCCTCTTGTCTTCGCTACCTTCTTTTGCCATGCGTCAAGTAATGCAACATCGCTAGAAGTAGGCTTAGGTACATCACTATCGATGAACTCCTTCAGACAATTATCTTCAAGCACCGCCTCCATCCTATCCTTCTAGGATATGTAGTTTGAGCTGCCCTCAAGGGCATACTCCAACCACAACCCATTGAAATCCATTTCAATGAATACTCAACTGTCGCACCAAGAAATTTTTGCAGCAAATTCAAATTGTCCACCAGCACAAAACTCAGCACCACTTCAAGATTGCAATCTTTAGTGATTAACACTGCTCTAATACCATGTAGAAATTATACAAGATGTATGTATATTACGGAATCCCCTGATCTAACAAATTAACTTATGTTAAATACATAATCCTTCCACTTAATTATTTGCGGGAATTAAATCGTCAATTGCAAAACACATATGAAGCAAAATCAATCGCACATAAACACAGTTTTTTAACGGGAAAACTTAAAGCTAATAACCCCAACTATCATATATTATGTATATCAATGGATCATGTAATAATCTCATACAAATATTATTACATCAAGCTCTCAATACAATCAACAATCATTACAAACTGTCATGCAGAAATTTGCATATCTATGCACCAATTTCTTGCTTCCTGACAACCTGCCTCCACTACGCAATCCCTGCTGAAGAAGACCCCTGAATGAATTCGAATTGGCCTTGCCTTGACTGCGCAATCATCATTGGCATCTCCAATGTGTGTCAGATGCATTGAATGCATCACTATAGTCACAAAAGATAGTCCATCTCACCCTTTCACCTATCTCTCCACTGGAACTAACATGCAAGTAGTTAACTGTTGTATTAGTTCAGTTGCAAGTGAGTCTCTAGTTATGAATTAAATAAATAATTAATTCACTAAACTCTCACTAGTGTCTCTTCAGTTAGAACTAGATACAATTAGCACAACTGAGTTTAAATCACTTAACTGAGTTAAACTAAATAAAAACTCCCATAACTACTCTTCCAACTCTGTCACAACTTTGCTACTTCAGTTCTAACTGAGTCCTCCATTCACAAGTCACCAACCACCCTAGGAATTGCGTAATTCCTTTAGCCCACTGATTTTCCAAATCTGTTCACCGAAATAAAATGCTCCAAGAGAATAAGTTAATATTTATTGTCGGGTTATTACGAAGGGCTAATAATAATCGACATGCATCTATTTTTAGATTAGCGATCTATAAATAGACTTCGCCCAATCTTCTAAAAATAGAATTTCATCTATTTTTCCAACTTGATCAACCATCTACAAACGACATCCTGCAATTTATAGAATATGCTCACCATGTCTAAAAATAGACATACACATAAAAATAGCCTACGGGCCCCACTTAGTGAAGGTGCTTAATTTTCACTAAGCTCATCATCTTGTTGAATCTCAACATGCTTATTCCCCATCAACAATTTCTTAAAAAAACAAAAATATAATGTAATGTCCTGTAAACATTTTGACTAGTTCAAAATAAAATAAAAATTATTATTTTTTGTTGGATAGTTAAGGTGAATTTGACTTGGTAAAGTTAGTGGTAGTTTTTGAGCTCCAGGTTTATGAGAACTCGTGGTATTGACCCAACCTATTTAAAGGGGAAATTAACTAGCCTAGTTTCGTCTTAACTTCAGATCTACCAAGTGTTAAGATGGATCAAATATCTTGAGATGCAAACTTCTTTTAGAATGAAAAGAGATTTTATCCCTCTCGACACTTGGTAGATCGAGAGTTAGGATGGTTCTAAACTAGTCTCTAAGATAAGTTCTTAACTAAATATATGCAATTTTATATTTTATTTTAAGTTAGTTTTTTTTTTTTTTTCTTCTAACTTGGGGTCATATACTTTTTAATAACATCGTAATTTGAATCTTATACGTCAAACTAGCTATTATCCACTATTGTAGTTTAACTTTTTATTAAGGAGAAAATAAAAATTGCCATTACATGCGTTTACTCTTCTTATTTATAACTAATTTAACTTTTATTTATTTAAATATAATTTAACTTTGAAAGGGGATTTGATGTCACTGTGAAATTTGGGTTGTTATTATGTTCATAAAGATCAAATTATGTATTCATTTTCTTGTACACTCCTTGTGAACTAGTATGCCTACACTTTAAGTGGTATTTGTAGAAATTATACAAACAATATGTGTACCAATGGATTCAATCCAATCATGCGATATGCTAAAGCAAGATATTGAATCCTTCTACAAATTAATTGTGGAAAATAAACACGATCGCCAATCACAACAAGTAAAAGAAAGAAGCAAATCAATCCACAAAACATATATTTTTTTTTTCGGGGAAAGCTTGTTGCTCAAAGCCACTCTATCTTCTACTGTATATTAACCAAGGAATCATGAAACAATTACAATGCACTCTTCTCATAAGTGTCTGTTGCACTTTCACAACTGTCTCACGCTGATCCGGACAAAATCGACCAACACTTAGCCAATTTTCAGCCTCTGCTCAGTTTGCCTTGCTTGCGCAATTCATGTGGAATGCAATCCCTATTCTCTAGGAATTTCAGCCTTCCTTAACTGCGCAATTCTCATGGGAAATCCTATGGGTGTATTACTGCATGCGAGAAGTTTGCTAATAATACAACTGATAGTTAACATCCCTTTAACCTCTGTCTCAACTGGGTCTTCATCAGAACTGACACGCATGCAACTGTTAATAGTAAATCATCAGTTACTTGACAGATCACTGCATGTGAATTAAATATGATTTAATTCACTTGACCTTAGACTAGTGTAACAATCACTTACAACTAGTTAAACTAATTTTAACTCAATTAATTGAGTTAATTGATTTCTCATGCATTAAACTAATTCACTAACTACAACTTGGACTAAAAAACAATTAGAATCACTCTTCATGCCTCACCAACCACCCTCAACTCGAATTCCATTATTTAACTGAGTTTATCACACTCAGTTAACTATTACAAGTGATTATGAGATAAGATTACAATTTATTGTCCAATTTAATTAAGGGAAAATTAAATTAGACAGATTTCTTGTTGACTTTTCAACACTCCCTCTCAACAAGAAATGGATTATCAGCTACCCCGATCCTACCTCTATGGTGTTCGAATTTTCTCTTGGCAAGCGCCTTCGTCAAAATATCTGCATCTTGATCCTCCATGGGAATGTACTGAAGTAACATAATGCGTCTCTGAACACAATCTCTGAGATGGTGGTACCGGATGTGTATATGCTTGGACCTATCATGGAATACCAGATTAACCGAGAGTTTTATGCAACTTTGGTTATCACAATGTATCACCGTCAGATCCATCTGATGACCAAACAAACCAGCAAGAATCTTCCTCATCTAGAAGGCCTCACATGTAGCTTGACTGGCTACCATGTACTCTACCTTGGCTGAACTGAGTGCCACATATCTCTGCTTCCTGCTGTACCAAGAAACTGTTGTTGATCCTATGCTGAAGATTCCTCTTGATGTGCTCTTTCTGTTTGATGGACTGCATGCCCAATTTGCATCGGCGAAGCCTTGAAGCTTCACTCCCTCTGTCCGTCTATACCATAATCCATACTTTATAGTGCCCCTGAGATATCTCAAGACATGCTTCCCCGCCTTCCAAATGAGCTCGTTCGGCTTAACCATAGCTTGACTAAGCTGGTTAAATGCGTAGAAAATGTCTGGTCACGTGTTCACCAAGTACATGAGTGAACCCACAAGCTGCCTATAAATAGTAGCATCCACTACCGCACATGAATTAGCATCCTCCTTCCTCCAGTTTCCTGCAAGAGAAGTCTCCATGGGTTTACAACTCTCCATGTGGAACTTTCTTATAATATCTTTGGCATACTTGCCTTGAGAAACAAATAGCTCCCCATCACGCTGCCATATCTCCAAACCAAAGAAATAGTGAACGAGTCACATGTCCTTCATTTCAAACTTTCTTTCAATATCCTCCTTGGAAGAAGTTATGAGCTACTCATCACCTTTCAAAATAAGATCATCAACATAAAGTACGATAATCAAAAGCTTACCATCAACCACAATCTGGTACAGGTTTGAATCCGCTTCACTCTTCGTGAAGCCCAACCCGGTGAAATAGCTGTCAATCTTGGTGTACCAAGCATGAGGTGCTTGCTTCAGCCCATACGGTGCTCTCTTGAGTCTGCACACATGCGACTGACTGTCAAAGGTCTTAAAACCTTCTGGCTTCTCAATGTACACTTCGTCCTCAATAAATTCGTTAAAAAATGCAGTCTTCACATTTATCTGATGTATCTGCCACCCCATATGCGCTGAGAGTGCAAGGATAGATCTTGCTGTAGCTCCTAGAGACAACCTTGACTTGCAAAAGACCAGTGCCTAGGACATCTTAAAATCAAAGGTTAAAAA